>JAWNNP010003503.1:0-71071 GCA_035044805.1 Leucophenga maculata | reverse complement strand
TTAGACATGACTGGTAGTAGAGGATAATCTGCGCTATTTTCTACAGGCCTGAAAAGTGCTCACAACGCAAGATAGAGTTAAATAACTGCGTTATAACTCTATATCCACATTATGGAAGTTCCTTAAGTTCTTTCCCAGTGAACAAATCATAGCCTGGAGCCTTATTACTTTTTAGGCCCTGTACCGAAGGTACAAGAGCCTATTGGTTTTGTGCAAATGTATGTAACAGATAGAAATAATGGTCGGAGACCCCCCAAAGTTACCCCCATTATAGTTAGGAGAGATAGAGGAGTCGATATAGCCATGTCCGTCCGTCCGTCCGTCTGTATGAACGAAAGGATCTCGGAAACGGTAATAGATAGAGACTTCGTGTTTTTTTTATTTTTATTTGGCGGTTAAGGATATTAGGCCTGGCTTTGTATATTGTTTGTTTAGTTCGAATGCAGTGCCTCAGTATAATATTTCTGACTTTAAACAGCTGTGCAATAAAGAGAGGTAATTCGGTGTATTAATTTTCCTACATATACAGGACAGTTTAGTCAGTTTAGTCCATTGCTCTCAGCACATTTTCTGTCATGAATTCAACATATCCTCCCATTGTAAATATTTCTGCTGTCTCATACTCAATTTCTGTTCAATAAATTTTAAAAAACATTGATCGTAATTAATCAATTAAAAGCTCTTAGAGTTTAATTGTTTCAAGGTAAAATATTTAGTAGCCAATAATTCAAACTTAAAGAAAATAAAATAAAACTTTGTCTTTACCACTAATAATGCTTAATCCTTTCACGCTCACCGTAAATTTGCTTAAAAAATTAACAAAAAAAAAAAAAAGTTAAATGTTGAATAACAAATCGAATGCTGAAGACGCGGAAAAACGTCGCGTCGCATTGCGTTGAAAATCGATTTGTTTGGGTTGCGCCTGCGCAAACAACACATCCCATGGATAAGAACGGATAAGAAGTATCTGTTGAATGGCAGCAGCGAGATGCCAACTGAACGAAGTAGTAGAAGAAGTCATGCAGTATGAAGTACAAGTAGAAGCCAAATATAAAAATACGAGAGAAAACAAAAAAAAAAGAAGAAGTGCTGCAACAACGCCAACGAGTATCTTGGCGAACATAAATTACGCGACTAACAAGCGCGCTTAGTTGGCCAAGAGCAATGAGCAACGCATTCACATTCGGACTAAAACTTGACTTAAAAAGTCAGACAGAAGGTCCAGGCAGTAGTGTATGCAGTTCAAATTATAAACGAAAGCATACAAAGCGGCAGCAGGAGCAGAACAGGCAGCAAACAGCTTCAGCACGATTAAGTAAAGTTCAGTAATTTTTTTTCTCTGTCTTTTTTTTTTATTCAATCCTTCTGCTGGCCTGAAGTTAGCCTTCTCTCATGGACATGGACATGGACATGGCATGGAATGATTGAGACTGAGGCGACTGAGGCAGTGCTCGAAACGAAGTTAAAAATCAAATTAGCGAATGTGTTGAAAATTAAAAACAAATTCACGGATAAATTGCATCTGCCAGATACGCAATTATTATGAATGTAGACAGAACGCAACGCAACGCAAGGAGGCTTAGAGTGAATCGTTCTGAGGATCTGTTGCATGTGGATGAATGCGACGATCTATATGTACATGTATCTATAAGCTGTCTGTTGCATTTTGTGTTGTTGTTTTTTTTTTATATTATTTCGGGCTGCTGCTGCTGTTGTTGTTGTGTCTGTATTTGCCCTCGAGGTGTTGCAATTTGACGTTTTTTACGCGCGTTTTATTCCATGAAATCCAGGCAGAGAACAGTGCTCAGAACTTTGCTTATTTTATACGCTGCTGCTGCTGCCTGTTGTAGTTGTTGGCTGTCTGATTTCTGAATTTAAGTTCGAGGCTCAGTTAAGATGAGTTTAGTTTAGTTTACTGACTGCTTTTTTTAAATACCCTTTTTGAATTGTATGCAAAGAGTTTTAACAGTTCGTCGGCTAGTTTGTAACGCGGAGTAGCAGCAAATGGAGACCTCATAAAATATAATATTCACATATAAAAAGGCAGGGTAAAGCTGTGCATTAAATTTACTTCACAGTGAATAGCAGTGCGACAACTTTATTTTATCAAAATCGGTTGCATATTTCGGCCGTAAAAGTCTTTCCAAACTTTTACACATACAACAAAATAAACGACACACGAAAACTTTTTGACAGTTTATGCCATCAAAACTTGCAAAATATGCTTTGAAGTTTTGATTAGCCGTGTGTGTAGACAACCATTTCTGGAAAAACCTCAAAATACAACGCTTGAGAAGAAGCACGAAGCATTATCGGAAATAACGTATAGAAATTGGTTTCATCGATTCAAAGACATCGATTTTGTCCTGACTCACCTAAACGTGGAGTATACCCAATCGCCAAAAATGCTTTCCGAACAATTAGATTTTTCTCATTCCTCCATTTCCATAGGCCTATGTGCCTTGGGAAAGGTTCAGAGGATCGGAAAAAAGGGAAAGAACCTCTCCGATCATTTGATACCAAGAGAGGTTTCAGTTAGGGCGATGCGTAGTCGTACGATTATTTCAATCTTCTGATGGAATACATCCTCCGCCAGTGCCCGTACATACAGAGTATGTCGGGCTCGATCTTACAAAAGGCAGTGATGCTGCTCGCTTATGCCGATGACATCGATATCATCGGTACGCAGGAACGGCTAGTCACCAAGGCCTTCTCAGAAATTAAAGAATAGTCTCGGCTCATGGATCTAGCGGTGTATGTGAACGAGACGAAGTACTTGGTATCTTCTCACACTCCGTCATCGCGTCTTGGACGGTCAGTGACGATGGACAATTTCAACTTCGGTGTTGTAGAAAACTTCGTCTATCTTGGATCCGAGATAACCAGCTACAACAACGTCAGCCTGGAGATCAGGCTAAGAATCAAGCTTGCAAACAGATGCTTTTTTAGGCTGAGCAAGCAAATGCGAGGTAAAGCCCTCTTTCGAAAGACGAAAATCAAGAGCTATAAGAAGCTGATACTTCCGGAACTATTGTATGGCGCAGGGGCATGGACCGTGATAGAGTCGGATGAAACAGCGTTGTAAGTCTTCAAGAGGAAGATTCTTCGCAGGATTTTCGGTCCTATTAGAGTCTGCGACGAGTTTAGGTTCCTTATGAACCGCTATTCGATGAGGTTGACATAGTCGAGAGTATAAAATTCCAGCGGCTGCACTGAAAGAACTTCAGCACGCATGGCTTACATGGGCAGGTCAAACATGATTGTAGAACGCCGAAATAGAGGACGACCGGGCATGCGTTGGAATAACCGTACGTTACATTCAAAACAACTGACGCCAGCGCGAAAGATTACGGAAACTGGTGCGCCTTCGAAAATGCGGCCATGACCGAAAGACGGTTCGAGGCCATTTAAGTAAGTAAGTAGAAGTACTAATAAAAAAAAAATGAAGAGTATTAAAGCTGCATCTATACCCAAGTAAACTTTTCATTTTTTTTTATATAAACTTTTTTTTTTTGTTTTTTGAAAGGCGTAGCCGCACGCAGTGCAAATATTTCGTTTCAAATGGTTTTTGGCGAAAAACATGTCGAATTAACACGCTGAATCGTGTAGCAGCAACGTCGACAGTGTCAGCAGCAAGGAAGCGGCAGAGTCCGCACCAACAGCAGCAGGACATTTAAATTTCCTTAAATTAGACTAATTTTTCAGCATTTCACTTTTTTTATTTTTTTACAGCATTCACCAATTTGCATTTGACCGGGGCTGAAGCTACTGCTGACCTATAATTATGCGATTTTGTACGATTTCGTATGCCAAACTGGCGCCTCTTGTATTTTGTACCTTTCTACCATTTTATTTTTTTATTTTCGAATGTGCTTTTTTTTCGTCTTCTTGAACAATAAATCGCGCTATGAATTATGCTGCTGCTGTTGAACTTTTTGCGCCGCAAGTTAAGTCCAAAAAAAAAATCGAAAAAGAAGAAGACATATAGAATGTATCTGTAAAGCTGCAAGAGGCGTAAAAAATAAATAAAACGCATTCAACGCCAACTGCTGCCTGAGAAAGAAAGATCGCTGAAATTCATTTGTGCCTTGGCCATTTATACGAATTGGCACTGAAACCGAAATAAACGCCCCTCGTTGTAGTTTTGCGTTTTGTTTCTGTTATTTCGTTTCTGTTGAATGGTTGAATGCGTGCAGTGTCCTGTTTAAGTTGTATAGTCTATAGATGTGCAGCAAATACCTGCAGCAACGGCAGTCGAGTCGAGGATGCCAACCGGGTCGACAGCCAACTTGGCCAAAAACTAGCAAAGAAGACATGTTGCAGAAGATGGTGGGACGAAACATTGTGGGACGTTCATTGCGAACATTTTTATGAGCGCATCGTTTAACAAATGAATTTACAACCGTGAAACGCCCAAATGTCTGGCGTTAAAATTCAAATTGTATTTGCAAGGAAGGAAAAAAGAATAAATGCTAAGAAAAGGAATGAATGAATGAATGACTAAATGGCGCACAGAAGGAATGAAGGCTTGAGAGCTAAAGAAATTTGCCAAGCAGACAATGCAAACATAAAGCTTTAGAGTGCCATATTTCAAACTATGAAGAGAAGATTAAGAATCGCTAAAATAAAAAAAAATATATATATTTGTATATAAACACTTCAGCTATATACGTGCATGATTTTTTAGTGAATTAGTTATAAATAATTTCTAGTAGTCCAATCTGGTATTAAATGGAATTTTTTTAGGGACTTTAGTAAGATAGATTAAATTGTATGTTTCTAGACAAATTATTAACAACAATAAATCTTTTTTTCATACAAAAACTGATCAAGAATTAATATACCTAATTGGGATTTTCCTCGATTCCTTCTGGCTGTTAGTAAGATTTGCAAAATCTTAATAGACCCAATTTCCCTATGAGTATAGCGTTTGAAACTTACTACATAGTTCCACAAAAAATCTAAAATATTATCACATATATAAATTCTGTAGGCATTTAAACTCTTTGTAAAGCGTTATTTCTTTTTCTTTGATGATGATAAAATAAACTAATGCGATCTAAAGCTACTATTTGGAAGTCATCCAATTTAAAAACTCACATTTCAATTTGTTTAACGAGCCGAGTTCAGTTCAGTGGGGTGCAGTGTCCTCTGCGCTGCTTGGCCTCTAATAAAATTTATAATCCAAAGAGTATCAAATTGCGCGCATTTATCACAAATTGTCTGGGAAGCAAGGCAGCCTCATAGAGTACAACACATGTCCACATGTCACTTGTATCTGTACACGATGCGTATAAATTAAACTCTCGTTAGATACAATGCATGAAGATAATTTACATTTGGATTGCTTTGCTTGAGTAAGAGTCCTTTTGGTGAATGCCGTCGCCGTCGCCGCCGCTGCTGCTGATAAAATGCTTCTCAGTTTCCAATTGATTTATTATCAGCTTGTTCTGTACTTTAAATCAGTGCGTATCTCTGCAATTGTCTCGTAACTAATTGTTGCTGTTAAACAATGTTGTCAACCTTTGTAGCATGATAATATTATTTGTAATTGGATGATTTAAATAACATGCTCAAACAGAGATTATATGGTTTTAATGCACGGATCTATGTGAATGTGAATGTGAATGAGCTTATCAGTTTTTTTTTAGTAGCAGTGTAAGATATTCAATATAGGATACTTGAATATGGGATTGTTGATTAAAGACTTCAGAAAATAGCAATTTGATCAAAAATATAAAATATTTCACAGTTCTGAAAGTTAAAACTTATAAACTGCTTTTTAAGTTAGAGACGAAACAATGAATTAACAAAGGTAGCATGGTAAAAGTTTTAGCTCGAGAAGTCGTCCTGTTCTCTTTGCTTAAGTGCTTCTTTGTAAATAAACTTTAAGTATTAAATAAAAATTTTGAAAGAAATAGAATTTACACATGATACAACTTGCAAAGTGCTGTCGATGAAAAACCTCTTTGTTACTTTTTACTCAAAGGCAAATCTTTAACAAATTTTATAAAGAAATCTATATTGAACGAAAACCCAAATGAGCTTTAAATATCCAGGTAATGCCCGTAACTCCTTACTTGTATCAACTCTGACATTTACAAGGGAATCCCGCATTGAAAGTTTCAGTTCACCCAACATACAACCCACAGTTCGGATAGCTTCCCGCTATCCCGCTATCCCCAATCAATGAAGCTAATCAACTAGAATACGAACATGCACCTTCTCAAAATACACCTTAATGATGCAATGTAACCTGACATTGAACTCCAAACTGGCCAGGATATTGCAAGTCTGCTCCGAGAAGATCTATGCGGTCTCTGCCGAAGCACTGCGAATGAGCTCACGCCCTGCCAAGCGCAAAATTTTAACAATTATGCTGTCTCGTGAGCTGCGCAAACTTCTACAGGAAAAACGTAAACTTCGAAGGAGTTTCATGCGGACGCAACACCCAGAAGTTTCGGTTGGCTGCTGGAACCGTGCAGCCAACCCACACAATTAAAAGCGAAACCAGCAACGCAAGCAGATATTCAACAATGTGCTGAAGAATATGGGCACTGAATCAGATGCCTGCCTATGAAAGGCTACAAATAGACGACACCCCATTCGACTTGCTCCCATCAAAAATGCTCTCTGCAACTGGAGCCGCTCGGAACAAAGAAAAAGCTCGAAGAGCGATTTCTGTCCTTCGAGTTATAATCAGAGGAATAAGCAGATGCTATGATACTCTGCCTGTTAACATCACTCCAGCTCGACTTGTCTGAGGATGTTGAAACCAAAATTAAACGTCGGAAGCCCGCTAAGGCCACGGGTCACGAAAACATCTGTAACCGCACGCGGAAGGTGCTTGCTGTTCTCACTTTCAATGCCAAGCGATATTCAATGACATAATGAGGTTGTAGTATTTTCCGACGGTGTGGAAGCTCATAATTCCTGTCTTTTTTTTAGAAAGACTGGTCATGCGATCATTATGGAGTCCCGGAACCTGATGCCGTACCATTAGTTGCACTTCTTCTCTGGCATGCTAGAGAAACTACCGACCATATATTGCATACGATTGGTGGCAGTATTGTCATGCCATATTTGTGAATATTGGGCAGGCATTCGGTCAAATTTGGCACCCAGGCCTCCTGCAAAGGGACAAGGAGAAACTGCATTCACTTTGATACAGCTCTTCTTGGAGGGCCGTCAAAATCAGGCCAGGTCAGTCATTCCCTCACCCAACAATCACAGGAGTGCCACAAGGAAGTGTCCTTGGTTTCCTTCAAATGTACATAACAGGTAGAAATAGTGGACGGGGACCCCCCTTCGTACTTTTGCGTTCGACTAGGACTTCGCCGGAATTTTGAGAGTTTATTTTAAAATTTTACCGCTCCCGCCTTCCCCATATAATCCCCATCAAGGGTAAAATGTCTTCGGCATAAAAAAAAAGTATGCCAGTATAGATTTAACGTCTCTCAGCCTAAATCACAAAACATCAAAATCGGATAATAAAGGACGATTTTATAAACAATTGAATTTGAACGACCTATGATACTTCTGTCCTCCCTTTTATTTGCATACATAAAAAAAAATTATAAGGCACATCTTCGTGGAGTGAGAAGTGGGAGGAGCAAAATACTTTTCGTTAGTACCATTTGTTCTTATTAATTTTCTACCTTTTTTGTTTTGCACTGCTTGATCATAATCTAGGGCAACATTTGATGCGTTTGTTAGGCGACCTGTACTGGTACTGGGCTTTTATAGTCGGTTATGCCCGACTGTAATTTTCATACTTGTTTTCTCTTCAGTTTATATGCAGATGATGTAAACATGATGGCCTCTGCAAAATAACCGCAATTGGCTGCCGTAAAGACTTACGTAGATTCTCCTCCTAACTGGACCAGGAAAAACATTAACATGTGACAGCATCCCCCACCTGTGAATATCCACAGCACCTCCTTGAAACAGACAGTTAGGCCTACTGTGCTTTTAAGGACTTCCGGAGCAGGATGTACAGCACGAACAGGCTTTTAAGATAATTACACCAGTTTGGCGTTATGGTATGCAAGTCTGTACCACTGCTTCAATGTCGAATCTACAAAAGGGGCAGCGTCTGAACTCAACTCTCCAGCCGCTTCAATGACCTACTCCCAAAATATGCTAATTATGGAATAGCAATCTATCCTTGTATTTACTGGAGAAGAAACCTGTTGACAGGTTAAGTTCTTTGAGCAAGGTCTCAGTTCTAAGTGTTTCATTTTGCAATGCTTGAACTCGTTTGCGCATAAATGTGCCCGCAATGCCCAATGTAAACTTTGACAACGAATGAATACGCTTATTATGCATTAGTATTGCGCTATGTATCTGTGTATCTGTAGAGAATTCTTGGCGCTAATTTATGTGTAAAAATTGATCTATGAAACAGCGCAACAGTAAGTAGAATGGACCTCGAAGGACGTCTTTAATCTTAGCCAGAAGACCGCGCATACCGCGCATGGCCAAAGGATTGATTGACGTCAATGAATGAATGAATGAATGTTGCAGTTGATGGTCTAAAATTATACTTCAAGCTTCGAAAAAACCAACAATCTAAGCAACAAGCATTCTTTGCCAGACCTTCGAAATGGAGCTCAGTTGGCTGAGAGGCCAATTTGACTCGTGGTCATTTTATAGCTCGCCAGGTTTGTGGGTCATGGTGTCGAGTGGACGTGCTGCACCCTTATTATTGCGATAAAGATAAACACTATAAAAAGTAGTGCCTACTCGGATAGTATCATTGGGTTGGATTTGCAGATACCATTGTACTCAGAGCAATTCTGCTCTTAAAGCAGTTCTGATGGACAAGTCCATTTGTTAAGGGCGAGTCCAGTGAGCTATCTGGCTTAAAGCTAGGTGACGAGCGAAAGTGTTTGCATGTTCTTTGCTCAATAGACACCATCTACCGTTAGCTTTCATAATGAGAACATGACGGATTAGTTGCCTTTTGATCCCACTTGTAGCCTTTCAGAGTCAGAAGCATGCATTTGCTGTTTTATGCTTTTAAAATATCTGCTGCGTTTCTTCTTAAGCACTTTTTTTAAATAATTTATACGCACCTTGTCACACAGATTTGACCCATGAGTGCTGTTATCTCATATAAAACTGAACCTATTTCGTTTCAGAACACTACGAAGCTCCCTTGTAAGGGTATAGACTCCACAAGGTGGACATGGAGAACTGGTTTATTTAATATGCGAGATTTCTCCGTCGCCGTATGTATATTACGGTTAAAGAACTCCAATGCAAAGTCAATGTCGTGAACAGAGTTTAATTTAATATTCAAATAGATGGAATTTCAAAAGCTTCTCTTGAGGACATCAATATTGTAAATTGCGATTGATTGGTCGCTCTACAATTGGGAACGCAACAGCGGCTTCGTCTAGGTAGCAAGTTTACTTTAAGCAGAAAATATCTGTAGGAGTGGTATAAGCTCTTCACAGAATGTGGAGAAGATGTTAATATCGATGCCCACCCTGAACGCCCCAACATCACAACAACCAAAGAAAACGTTGAAATTATGAAGAAACTTGATATGGAGAATCATCGAATCGATATTAGAGAAGTTTCATGTCACGCAATTTCTTCAGTTGTTTTGAGCATAAAAAGTGTAGCAGCGAAGTTTCTTCCCCTCCCTCTTTTATATCAAAATCCAATTATGAATTCTTTGTTTTGGTTGTAAATTTGTTGCAAATTGTTCCGCATTACAATTTATTAGATTACAGCTCCGCACTTCATAAACACATTCATTAGCCTAGTTTCTTTACATTTCTGTTCGCAAATTTCATCGGTGATGTCTGGGCTGTAATTTCAACTCATTTGCTTCTGCTTGTTCAAACCAATTGTGACTGCTTGGTGAGCAAATTATGGACATTGGTTGATAAGCAGAAATTGGAAGATGATGCGTGGTTTCCTTCGCATAAAAATTAATGAAAGCGACAACGCAGGCAAATTATCGACTCTTAAAACTTCAATTTCGTGCATATAATTTTCATGTATCGACGAATTGTACTGCAATGCGCTTGTTAAGTGCAAATTAATGGGCCGAAGTGCTCTTATGAAAAAAAAATAAAAAACCATTGACGTTTCGTGGCAGCTTCGAGGTTCAGTTTACAAACAATTGGCTTACATAAGTAAACTTGATTTGTTTTGAGTCCTTAATCAATTTATAAAGTTGTATACTCGTAATATAGTAAAATATAGTCAACATTATGACTTTGGAGACGGGCTACAATTATGGAAAATAAAATAAAATAAAAAAAAATTTCATTGAAATAGGGAATTTATAGTCGTTTAAATTTATTAGTAAAGCTTTTAACAAAAATAATTTTAAGAAACTAATTCCAAAACCTTAATAGATTTGATGACAGACAAACTAAGGTATAACAAGTAAGGAAATTTCAGTCGGGCGTAACCGACTGTAAGAGGCCCTGTACCAGTTCAGGTCGCCTAACAAACACATTAAATGTTTCCCGAGCTTATGACCAAACACATGACCACTTCTCACTGCGCGAATATGAATGAAAAGAAAAGGGGGGTCGTTCAAATTCAATTGCTTATAAAATCGTCATTTATTATCCGATTTTGATGAACTTTTTTGATTTGGGCTAAGAAGGACATTAACTTTATACTGGTGTGCTCTATTTTTTTTGTGCCGAAGAAATTTTAACCCTAAGGGGTGATTTTATGGGGAAGGGGGGAGGGGCAAAATTTTAAAATAAACTTGTGAAATTCCGGAGCAGTCCTAGTCGAATGCAAAAAACACGAAGTCTCTATCTGTTACCGTTTCCGAGATCCTTTCGTTCACACAGACGGACGGACGGACAGACAGACATCACTCCTGACCATAATGGGGGTAACTTTGGGGGTCTCCGACAATTAGTTCTTCCTGTTACATACATTTGCACAAAACCAATAGGCTCTTGTACCTTCGGTACAGGGACTAAAAAGTCAAATTTTGCACGTCTGTGTAATCGGCTTAAGTCGAGGATCAAAGTGCTGAAATGATTTCCTATACATATTAAGGAATTATAGATTATAATTTTAATACCTATCAGTTATATGGTCCGTTGTAAAATATGCAGCTTCACAACACTTAATGTATCCAGAGAAGTGAAATCCGAGCTCTGAGATTGCCTAAAAACCCGTGAAGATCACCTGCAATAAAAAGCGGTGATGTGCTCATTACAATGAATTGGTCACGTTGAAATTTTTCTCAGCTGCGATTGTGAGTAAGCATTAATATGGCAATCCCACGAGCATTGTTCTCACTCTTATTCGTGATAACATCAGACTTTACTGAATCTCGATTTTTGTACTTCAAGTTCAAAATCGGCAGAAAAAAATTGAAAAAAATTTAATTGAAGAAACATTAAACTCGCTCAGGGATAATATTGCGATCAGTAGTAGGCCGCCAAGTATTGATAAGAGTAAAAAACATTACCCTAATAGCACAAAGACTAAATTAGCCCATTTAAACTTCGGATGAAGCAACATGTTAGAGCATTACAAGAGATCTCCACCTGACACGACCACCTATTTAACTAACTATCCCGTCCGACACAATTCTGTTCTGTTAATCGTTGGATACGTTCAATTGATATAGACTCGTAAGTGGAACATAACATCCGGATTTTCTGTTTCTCATATTTTTGAGTAACGACATATCTCCGACGAAAGATATGTCACTCTACTCGAACCTACTTCCCTGTTCCGAGTTTTTGTATGAACAAATTTTTGTATTTGTTGTTAACCTAGTTAGAAAAAATTAATTTGATAAATTTAAACCAAATATTTCAATGCACATTTTTCCACTTTTTTAGGTTTTTGTATGAAAAACATTTCGTTGATGCAGTTAGGAATATTTCCCTCATACAAATTCAGTATGAAAATGAGTACAGGCCATCTCAAAGTCTTGCAAACTCCACTGCAGCATTCTTTCTTGTTTAAGTACCGATTTTTCTTAACTATTTAGCATTATTCAATGTAGGTTTTTTTTTTAAATTAATTTTTTCAGAATTCATATTTTAGATTTTCCATAAAACCTATATATTTCAAAGTTGTTTCATGTTTTTATTGTAACATAGTAGGCGAATTTTTATGACCACTCATATATTATATTATTAATGTTAACTAATTCTCCGATAATAAGTTGTAAACTGTTTAATTTTGTTTATGAAAAACAAATTTAAAATTTTTAAGTGCTTATTTTTTATTTTCTGTGGAGCCTCTTTAATTATGACAGATACTAAAAATTTTCATTTGTCGAACCACGATAAACAGTTACGCTAACAATAAAAGGAATGAGATAAAACCCATATTCCATATATGCAGATACATAGCCCATCAAATCGTTAATGTTCAAATAAACCCAAAGTGCCGACGGCACTTAAAGAAATTTTATGTAGAAAGTCGAACAAAATTTAACGACTTTCTTAACAAATTAATTTGATTTGATGAGCCAAAGCAATTCTATGCATGAAACTAGATGCGTTTTAGCATATCATTGAAGAACCCTCTAAGCGCAGCCTAAAGAACGAATTTACGCTCTTTGAGTTGCAGGCGCGCCACTGACCAACCTACAAAAAGTAGAAATAAATATGTTTTCGAATCGATTTTAACGTCGACTCTAATTAATTGATTCCTGCCATATAAATTGTGAAAGCAAACGCCTTACAATGAACTCGACATGTGTGAGTATGTGTTTTATAACTCTATTTTAGGTTTATATTTGGTTTTTTATTTATTTGAAATTCATTTGGAATTTATGGTCTCCTCCGGTCTCTTATGTTGAAAATATATGTTTGTATCTTTTTTTGTATTTGTGCATACGCCTTTTGTTAATAGAGTTTTTAAAAAGCCATAAAATTGCTTTATAAGTTCATGAAATTAATATGCGCACCATTATTGGGCATGATTATAAAATATTGACTGTCTGCTATCTGGCGCAACAAAAAGCGCCACAAATGAACGTATCTCGAATGCCGTAGAAATCAAATAATACATAAACTCGAAAAGTATCTAAATACAAAGTTATTACAATAAGCAACGCTGATTTGGTTTAACACTTGTCTTGCTCGTCTGCGTGCATAGATCAGAGACACCCCATGGTGCACATTAACAAAAATTCAAAACTATAAACAAAAAGAAAAAAAAATAGAAGAAATAATGCTGCACAGTGTGGCCGAATTTAAGATAACCTGTATCTATATTGTAACTCTAAATTGTATAAGGGATCTGTTTCTATCTGTATTCATGTAGGATATTTTATTGGGGTTAGTTCAAGATACACAAAATTTGTTTTTTCAAATTTAACTAAGCCACAACAACAACGAAGAAAGTGGCACAGATTTAAATGAGGAGTACCGCTTCTAGTGGTTCCATATGTTTTTATATGGAATGGCTTTTTAGAATTCATGGTAGTTACACCAAATTTGTCGTTTTTAGCTAACATATAAAGAAAATCAACAATTTGTTCATATAAAACATCTGAAAAGAGGAACAGGTTCGACTGGGTACAACCTGTTAGAGAAGGGTTAGATATGTTACTGATACAGTATTTATCTGAAGTGAGAATATGTGAGACACTATATATATATCTAAGCTTTAAGGCTGCATCTTTTATAGTCTACATAGTCATCGAAGTTTATATAGACAGCGAGACGGACGGACGGGCATATTCGATGTAAATCGAATCGACTTTTTGTTTTGGGCTGCCCCTTTTAATGCTCCGATTTGGAACTTTATTGCAGTACTTTTATTTTATTAGATTCCACAAAAGAAACACCAAATTTGCCGTTTCACCGGCAACCCGAAGCCTTTTCAAACACAAGTTCCCGACTGCTCCGAGAAACCTCTCCATCTTCTCAAAATGTAAGTGGGCTGAGTGGTAAGGACTATCACCCTGCTCCAGTGGATCGCGTTGCCAAGGACGTCACTGGTTAGATAAATTTTGTGACTAATTCTTAGTACGACGATTAATGTAAGCATATGACTATTTGTTGTAAGGATATGCACCCTAAAAAGCGAAGTCTGCGGAAAATATCAACACAAGCTGTGTGTGACATGGAGTAGTGGAGAAAGCTCTCTGCAGACGCTTTGATACCAAGAAGTATGATAGCGCTGTTGTGCGTTTTTTTCAATCTTCTGATGGGATAAATTCTACGCCATACAGAATATACTCAGGCACGATTCTTCCAAATAGAAGTCGATGCGGCTCGCTTACGTCGATGACATTCATATCATCGATCACGCATTCGAATGGATGAAAGAGCTGCAGCATGCATGGTCTCACATGAGAGGCACAAGACTTTGTAGGTGGACGACGTAATAGAGGATGCCGGGCACGCGTTAGAGAAATAACGTCAGGTATTGAGAGCGATCTCTCCCATTGATGTTAGCTTCAGTAGATGAACTCGTTCAACTCTTGAACTGACACCGCCTGCAAACCCAATAAACTGTTCGACAAGGTTGACTCTAGTTCTGCCGCATAAGACTCCAGCGGCTGCACTGGGCTGGGCACATCATTCGAACTGAACGAAAGAGCTCCAGCATGTCTTGATTGTTTCTTGGTTCGCCGGAATAAGCCGCTGTGCTGAGATCCTATGTTTCGTTCTCGTATCAGCGATTGAGCCTCATGCATTCGGGCCATATAAGCTTTTTTTTAGCTGCAGTCACTGACAAGACGATTATGCTTATCGTCTTACCTAAAATGTTTTATCTCATTATCTTTTCTATCTTCTATTCATTATTTCTTTGCACTCACTGTCAAAGACGAGTATCTTCTGGGGCAGATACACGCCTAAAAGCAGTACAACCCTCCAGAGCACTAAAGAAGAAAGTGCATCTAAGGGATTGAAAGGCGACGAAACACCCAAACGATCTGGTTAGCAGCAAGGACAAGCCAAGACTAAGGCTGAAGCTGCCCCAACACACAAAGGGCTTGTTAACGGATAAAGCCTGAGAGCTATCCAAACAGCAACACAGCAAAAATATCGCGACCATGCTGTACAATACCTAGCTATGCTGATCTAGGGCTTTAAAATCGCAGTTTTTCCATGCTTTTATCCAGGAGACATTCTCTCTTGGGATGACCTATGTTAAGTGGAAGAAGCTCTTATCGCAGCTATAAAGCGAGCCAGAGCAGCTAGGTTTTAACGGCATTCACTTTAGGTCGGGTCTTATACGGATCGATTGTGAAGATCAAAGCTCGACCAAGTGGCTGAAGGATGTGGTGCCAAAACTGAATGTCTTGGACAAGGTCACACTGACAAAGTGCAGTGGTGACGAAATCCCTGGTATGCACCTCATTAACACGTTACTTAAATTGTCAATTACTTTTTTTTTATTAGAAAAGGAGGTACATTTGCCAAAGTCCCACCATTGTCTTTTCGTACTCATTACACAGCCACACACGAAAAAAATTCACTTTCGGACCCAGAGATCAGACCTTGTTCATTATACATTTTTTGAATAGCTGAATTCGAATTCGAGGTCCACCTCAACACTATCACCTCAGGTTTTTGTGATAACCTCAAAAAATCTCAAAATTCGAGGTAAAAATTTTTCAATCAATAAAAATGTTGATCTATAAGTTTTACCATGACTACTTTATGTTTTTGTGTTCGCTGAAACCTAATCAGAAGCTTATTTATCCTCATTACGTCAAAATTTGGACCTAACCACAACAAAGGCCTCAAAATATCACCCCAACATTTTGAAATAAAGAACAATTTTTATCTACAAGTCTTATCCTTTATTACTTCAAAATATGAAAACCCAAGTAAAAAAAGCAAAAACTTCCATAACCCTACAACCACATAGCCCCATGACTAATACAACATAGGCAATCTGTATTATTTAAAAATTGTACATAGTTGAGGATTTCTTAAAAACCTATGCACCCATAAATCTCCATTCCCCTTCTATTAGAGAATTTGATATTCTTATTCTTTTCTTTCTCGCGCCAACGATGCAATATAATTCTACATGAATTGAAAATCTCGCGCGGAACCCAACTATTGTGCTGATCTATTTTCACTTTGAAAATTTCCTCATATGACTCACAAATATTTTCATTAGTTTTCCGCTTAAAGATTGTACTTCAAAGAATTATAAGAGAAATTGTCACGATTTGCAACACAATCATTTATTCGTTGGACCTTCTTGTGTAGATTTCTTATTGCATAAGATTCCACATTAGCCAAGTCATCAACTAACGTGGAACATCGGTCGCTGGATGACGACGACTGCAGGCCTGTTTTCCCACCCTAACTAATCGACGATAATAAGGATCCGACCCTCTGCATCCTAAAACGCTTGCTTGCGCCTGCCATGACGGCATAAAGCTTATTCCTTACGCTGAGAATTTTCTTGGTTATTGGTTCAAAATTTGAGGTTATTTGAAGTTAACACAAAAAAACAGAGATTATGGGGTCAAATGAACCTATGGTGATTCAGCGACCCCAAAAACATAAAGTACTTATGCTAAGACTTATAAATCTGAATTTTTCATGGTTTTATAATTTTGGTCTCGAGTTTTGAGGTTTTCTCGAATTCAAATTCCGCGACCCAAACATAAAAATGCTCTGAACTGAGGCTGTGTGGCTGTGTTATTAACATTTTTTAACCATTTCGCAGTTTAGACTTATCAGTACTAAATAATAACTGATAAAGTGACTTGTTTCGATCAGGTGGATCTGACATTATTCCAGTTGGTCTGTCATAGTATTTTCAAAATGACCTTTCTCTGAAATAAATTTTCATTTCCGCTTCTCGATATCGATCTATACCTATGCTATTTTTTATTATTATTTTTCCAATGCATTTATGTTACGCAATCCAATATTTCGAAATGTTTGCCTCTTTCATAAAATATCAAGCGCTAAAAAAAATACAAGTTTCAAAACCACTTTCACTAATTTTGCCAAAAATTCCAGAACATTATTATCGATTTTTTTTTGTATTCAAAATTAATAACTCGTAAATATATTCAATGGAAATCGAAATCAATAAATTACTTCATTAATCAATTTAGTCACAAAAAACAATAAAAATCGAAGCGTCGTCGGTTTTAATGTTGCAAAGTTTTATGCTAATTCGCCATTTTTGTGCGCAATAAATAAAGTCCATAATTAGTCAATTATTTATAGACACGTTCAAATACCGCTTTCATTAGCTGCCTCATTGTGAGTCTCTTAAGCGATATAGCTATACACTCGTATGTGGGCAAAGAGCGTTTTGACGATTTAATTGCTTTGTTTTCAAAGTCATCGATCGCTGCGAGAAGGTAAAGACATAAACAAGACATAAAACACTTGAATGCCACCCACTGTGCATCGAAGACTCTATAAAAAAAAAACTAAATAGAAACATTCAAATATTTTGCATACTGAATTATGTTGATGTAATAATCATAAAAAAAAGCGAGTAACGCGGAACACTTTTCGTAAACGTAAAATAAAACTATAAAAATTTAAGTATCTATTTCTTTGAGACAATAACGTTTATAGCCAACCCTGACCAAAGCCACTAATAATCATTTGCTTTTAATAATACTGAAAGCAGCCATTATGCATACAAAATGTACGGGTTTGTTCGCTAATGAATGCCATTTCATGTTACAAAGTAACGCGTTGCTGCTCCTTTGATCAACTATGAAGGTTCGTTCGATATGTGCAAACAAATGCAAATCAAATTAATAATCTGCGAACAAGACAAAACAATGAAACAGCATTTAATTTGGTATTGTGGCTTCTTGTTTACCCTACCTAATATGGTCGAAAGCAATATCAGTTTGTATATTAGATTTGTTGTGTTAAATATATATATTGATCAAGTCCGTTGCGACCTTTTTTGATTCAAATTATATGCAAATAAATGATAATATTTTTAAAGGAATATAATTATTTAAAAAACTTTAAACTATTGAGACCTAGTAAAGTGTGTTCGTTATATCAATATTTTTCGAAAAGTAAAACGATTCGAGGGCGCAAATTTTTTCAGACGACCTTCACCAAACTTCATGATATGACCTTTTTCAGAACCCATTAATAAAGTATACCAAATATGATCCTTGTACATAACATGGATGGAAAGATATGTCGAATTTTGTTTATCGCTTATATGGTGACCGGGACATTGTCCCCTCTAATTTTTTCCAAACACTTGATGTAATCTTATCTCGGTCTAATTAACATGTATACCAAATATCATCCCCGTATTTCAAATAGGTGCGAAGATCTTTCTATTTTTGTTTGTCACTTATATGGGAAGATGGGCATCGCCGCTTCCGACCATTGCCAAACTCATGAAGTAATCTTCTTTCGATCCCAATAACACATATAGCAAATATCATTCCCGTAACTCAAATAGATGCAAAGGTAAGACGAATTTTTTTCTTTATCGCAATTCTAAATAAAAGTAGCCCATGCTACTTGTGAGCTGTTTTTTAGAACTGATTTCTTCCAGAATACTGAACTTCATTCGATGCCTGTGTTTGAAAAGACGTTTCTTCACTCTCCATTTCTCTCGATATCACTCTGTTGCACCTCGCATTGGTCCCGACTGCAGAGTTTGCTGGTAGGAGACGGTCTTCTCTGAAGCACCATTTTGATTTTGATAATCCTCCATGCTGCGCAAAGTGGGTACCTTCGCTCCGATACCATATTGGGACCACGTTGCGTTCGCACATTCAACACGCTCGGTGCGAGCCTTCCGTCAATCACAATATGATCAATTTGACTGTGATTCACTATTCAGATAACAAAAATAGATAAGCTATTGTCCGTTGTCGTCAAAGTCAGAGTAAATGTCGAACGAAGACGCTCAAATGTTTCAATTATCAGCTCAGACATGAAGGTACAGATGATCGCACCACAAACTGCAAACGATCCAAGCCTTTCTAAAGTTTTTAACTGTGTGGTAAAGGCTGGATAACCCAGCAAATAGGAACTATCAACTACTAGAGGATGAAATTTGGGGAAAGAAAAGACCTCTTTAGGTTAAGTATTCTGGTATGGTTAAGTTGCACTAACGTTCAGCTAGCCTAATATCATTGCCAATTCCTATCAACAAAATTGGAGTTGATAACTGGCAAATGGTGCCCACCTGCAGCGAAACGTCACGCAAAAAGGAAAATGAAAAATCTCCTTCAATTTCGCCTGCGTTTCAACGAAAAAAACTCAACTACGCAACATTAGCTTCCAATAATCAATTCGCAGTGCTGAGTAATGAGAGCCTCATAGATGACAACGACGATACTGGTGATCAAGCTGGAGATGTTGAACATGAGGCAAAGCCCGTGAAACCAACACAGGGTAAAAATTTTAAAATAAACTTGTAAAATTCCGGAACAGTCCTAGTCGAATGCATAAAACACGAAGTCTCTATCTATTACCGTTTCCGAGATCCTTTCGTTCATACACATGGACGGACGGACAGACGGACATGGCTATATCGGCTCCTCTAGCACTCCTGACCATAATGGGAGTAACTTTGGGGGGGTCTCCGATCATTATTTCTACCTGTTACATACATTTGCACAAAACCAATAGGCTCTTGTACCTTTGGTACAGGGCCTAACAAGATAAAGCGCATAAGATTATTAAGCATCTCCATTCATCGATGTCAAAATGAATTGAAAATTGTCCGTGAATTGATCAAAAATGAGTCGAAATCGTTATTGCGGTTCAAGGAATAGGAATTGGGATTGTCCAAAGGCTCAATCCATCCCAGTTCCGCATCAATTGCATGACGAGGAAAAGGCGCTTCGGATTCAACATTCGAAAGACATCATAAAAGATGCAAAAAAGGATCAAAACTTCCTTTTTAACATTGTTACTGGTGACGAGACTTGATGTTTTCAATACGACTCTGAATCCAAGCGACAAAGTGCCGAATGGAAGCCGATCGGTGAGCCAAAACCCAACAAATCTCGTTTGGAAAAGTCAAAATTGAAGACAATATTGATTCGTTTCTACGATTCGAAGGCCATTACTCATTAAGACTTCGTTCCACCTTCGTCAATCAATTAAAGAACCATTTTATCTTGGTGTTATGAGGCGTTTGCTCCATTGTATCCGTCGTATTTCAAGCTGAGAAAGCAAATTAGAAGTGAAGACCGAACTCGAAATCAAATCTTGTTTAAAGAAATTTTATATCATCATTCTATCATTCTGACTAATATATAGAATTAAGATGTGTGCTGAGTACATTAAATTTTGAAGTACAGATTTATATTTTAGCAGGCTTTTATAATAATACATTTTAATAAAAAATAATAATTATGTTCCTTTGCAATGACATGTTTTGTTTTTTTTTAAGAACATCTTTTAATCAATTCAATCAACACAACAACCTCATCGAACACGCGACAAAACCTCATTAATATGCACAATGCCAACGAATTGTTGTAATTTATCGAAGATGGCCATAACAGACCAAAAAAAAAAAGAAAAGAAGAAACCAATTGTCAAGTTAAGAAAAACTAAATTCCAATGCTGACAATTACTTTCAGTTGAGGTCTAAGTGCAACAAGAGTGCATAAAGGCAGAGTGCGGCCGCAGCAGTAAAATGTCAAATTAATGTTGCACGAACATGTCAACATTGGTCACCGGAGTGCTGACAGTTTCACTTGCTGCCTCATACGTATCAGACTCGAGTCCACATGCCATGCCTCTTGGATTATGTCTGGTTTGCTGCTGCTGACATTCCAGCAGGTGACGCAATTTCCTTGTAATTTGTTTGTACACATATGGCATACGTAAATAGAAAGAGAGAGAGAGAACTTAGTTCTACGAGTGGTGGTACCCTACCTACACTACTGTCTGTGCATAAAGGGTTTACTTGAGCAATAACCAGACTTGGACACAGACAACAAACATTTAGGAAATTTATGTGCCAGGCTAACTGCATATGTAGGTACCTATTGTACATAGACAACGAATTTATGGCTTTGTACATATTTGAATTTCTACGGGAAATTTGTTAAGGAAATCAAATTAAAATTTGCTAATTTATCAGTTTGCAGCAACAAAGCACAAATACCACAAATGCCTGTGCGGATTGGCTTAGATTAGTAGTTCTTTGGGCAATATATAAAATTTATGTTGCAGCATAAGCGCAAATATTCGCAACTAATTGGCCAAGCAGCGCACAAAAAAAGCCGCAGGCATTTTATCGCAGTTAATCGCAATACCGTGTGCCACAAGCTGTGAAGTGTGGCAAGTGGCAATATTTCAGCTGATTGTCTCAAAAGTATTAGTTTCCACAAAAATATATACAAGTCGGTTGTTTCATTTTCGGCCGCACAACAATTGCATTCTAATTAAAATTCCCAGGCGTTAGATATTTCAGCTACATCAATCAAAACTCGAGCAGTTGAACAATTAAAATGATATCTCGAAATGTTCGGCAACAAAATCGAAACAGCCCCTAACAAACTGCGTCGAGTTATTGCTCATTAAAATGTCTGAAATTAATGGCGCCGGAATTTAACCCTCATTTTCATTGCGCACATGTTGTATAATTTTCGCTTCATTAAGTTTGTTCTTTTTGCGAACGACCTATCGACCGAGCCGACCGACCCACATAATTCAAAAGCATACTCAATCAATTTGTAATAATCACATTTGTTCAATTGCGTCGTTTGATCACTGATTTTTCGCAACCTTTTTTAACCATGCTCAATCAAAATGTCATAAAATCTTTGCTGAGTGAAGTATTTTATGGATAGTTTTTCTACCCTTCAAAGTGCGCAAAATCAGCATAGTTTATAACAGTCAACTAAAGTATTGAGGACTATATAAAGTAGATTTATCAACACATGTCCAACACTTCATCGGAACATAGATCACTCTCTTTATAGATTAATAAAAATACTGTACTTCTGTTCATTCAATCAGTATTAATTCGCCGCTCGTCAACCTGCTGTTGTACTCTGACTGAGACAACAAAGAAGATTAAGGACTTAACCACTTTCATCGCTAGATCATTTGTTTTTTTATCCTATACAATCATATATAATTAATTTGTTCCATATATGTCCAGTGTAGGCGATTTGAACTGGTAGGCCCACTACAACTCGGCGGAGTTGTGCGCTTCATCGCCTCCGAGTGTGTTAGAAAAATGACCCCTCCATAATCTCAGTGATTCCTGTTCGTCCGTTACCAGATTTCTATTGTCATACTTAAAAAAAGTTACTCCGGGTTTGAAACCTTCAGTCAAACGCTTGACCTTTTGATAGAATATTCGAGCTTTATTTCTGTCACATAACCTCTAAACGTCCTCAAACTCCGGCGTTTCTGCTCTCTCCGTTTCTCTCGACATCGATCTCTAACAACTCGCGTTGCTCCCAACTGCAGAAATCGCTGATTGAACGCGTTCGTCTCTGCAGTAGCATTGCAACACTCCTTGTCGTACCAAGAATTCTTCACAGGTTTTGTATAACCAATGACATTCCTTGGCAGCCCTATCCATGGAGCGGGTGATATGTTTCCACTGCTCACATAAATCTCGAGAAGACTGAGAGGTTTCCCGAAGCAGTCGGGAGAGTGTGTTCGAAAAGGCTGCGGCGGTCTGTTCTGATTGTAGCTTGCCGACGTCTAGCTTTGCATGTTGGAACGTGCGGCGTAACACTACGCTTAGCCTCGTGCGTACCTTGACTGCGACAAGATAGTGGTCCGAGTCAATGTTGGGACCACGTAACGTTCGCACGTCCAACACGCTCGATGCATGCCTTCCGTCAATCAGAACATGATCAATTTGGTTGCGTGTTATTTGATCTGGACTCAGCCATGTACTTTTGTGGATGTTAAGATGTTGAAATCTGGTACTACTAACTACTATGTTCCGACCTGCGCTATATTGATAAGCCTCTCTCCATTATTGGAGGTAGTGTCGTGAAGGCTATATTTTCCGACTTTTGGGCCAAAGATTCCTTCGATCCCAATCATGGCGTTGAAATCGCCAAGCACGATTTTGACATCGCTCGTACAGACGTTCCAAGCGCTCATAGAACGCATCGTCGTCTTTCTCTTCCGTCGGGGCGGGCGCACCGATCAGGCTAATATAAAAATATTTCGCCTTGATGCGAATCGCGACTAGGCGCTCGTCAACAGGCGTGAACCTAGACACGAGGTCACGTAGTTTCCTACTCACCACGAAACCACATCCAAATTCGTGCTTACTCGCATGGCAGCTGTAGTAGATATCACAGGATGCTTTTTTAGAGCAACCCGGTCCTTTTCATCGGATTTCTTGGATTGCGGTGATGCCAAATTTGCATCTTTCGAGGACATCAACCAGCTGGATATTTGCAACATCCCAATTAAGGGTGCGAACATTCCAGGTGCATATCCTTAAATCGTGATCCTTATATCGTTTGCTGCGGTCGTCATCAGATTGTTCCTTCCGAGGGTTCCTGTTAGTTTTCATTGGAAATATATTTGTATTAAATTATTTTTTCAGATTTATAATGCTGAAATTTTGTCTATTTATACCCTGAACCCATAGGACAAAATGGTATATTAAGTTTGATGAAATGTAAGAAAGAGACAAAAGCATCGAAAATCGAGTGGATATATAGCCGATTGTTCGTCTCTATGCCTGGTACGCATAAACAACGAGGAAAGATAAAGCCTTCAAGTGTGTGTACTTGAACTTTCGTGTTCGCTCTACAGGTAACAAGTATTCATTGAATGAACCCACACTAAGAGATATATCCGAACAAATCTACGCTTGCTTTCAGAGATTTTGTATGAAAAGAGTTTTGTTCAAATAAATGTAATCATTCCAAAAGAGATCTATACAAAGGATGATCTCAGCCGCCGGTTAAAAAAAAAAATCACTCCTCTTCATTTAATTTTAAAAAAATCCATGTGCCTTCTAAAAGAATAATGTCAAGTGGAGGTCCAACAGTAAAACAAAGTTTTAAGTCTGTAAATAAATATTTCAATGAGATGAACTTGTCACTTAGTGACTTGGTTTTTATGAACAACGCTTCTTGCCATCCAACAGAATTCCAAGATGATCTCATTGAAGAATTTAAAATCATCCAAATTAATTATTTGTCTTCTAGCGCTATTACTTCAGCCTCTTGATAACTTATTTCTTACATCACGAAACTTTACATTGGAAATCTTTTCCAGCGTTACTATGCATTGACTGAAGATACCAATCTCACTCCAAAAGTTGTTTGGAAAGAAGACTTCCACAACGTTTCCTGTCTCAAAATAATTAAAAAGCCATGGAATGTGTTACCAAGAGAACTTTCGAATTTTCTTCGAACAAAATTTGTTCCGTGCGCTTTGCCAAATACGCATTTGAAGGACTTTACACAGTGTCCACAGAACCAGAAGCAAATGAAAACATTTTTTACTCGATGGAGCTAGTGGTGGATAATAATGTGAGGAGCTGACTACCGAAGAGCTTAGGGATTTGCAATGTGCTAAGCAGTCTACAATGAGAGAAATACTGAAAGCATGGGAGTCCATGGCGTCATACATTAAAAAGCATCAATCAGACAGTGGCTAAACGCGCAGCAGATTATTGTGTCCCATTTTTTTAACAAATTTTCAAGCGTCACCAAAGACAAACGAATCCAGACAGCTATTTGCTTAAGATGAACTAGGATATCATCTAGGTTTCATAAAAAAATTGTTTTAATAATTTTTTTTTTTCGTTTTTTTAATTTCAGATTGCCTCATTCCGTCCTTTATTTAGTTCCTCAATTTATTTGGAAGAAGAGGCAATATTTGTCTAAAAGTCACCAACCAAAAGAACAGTTACTCCACCCATAACTCGGTTGCAACTTCTTAAATTTCTGTTAATTCCATTTTCATGACCCGTTAACCATTTTCCAGATGTACGGTAAAATTCATAATGTACAGCAATGCAACCACTAAAGTGTTTCTCCTAATCAAGAAACAGTTGAACCCCATTTAGACAGAGTAAACCGAACAGTATCCAACAGGTTCAAAAATATGCTACTCAGGCAAAAACAGACATATACTGACCTATTCATATAGAAGATAAATTCTGGTCTCTTACGAAGCAGTGTAAGCAAACACATCCAAAGTTTCCTATTCGCAAAGCAGATAGAAGCTGGACCAATTCCCTGCAGGAGCGGGCGGAAACTTTTGGGAAGCCTTAGAGGGTAGGATTGAAACTTTTGACTCCACCTCCAGTAGTCGCAAGATGTGAGAAAAGAAATAAATTAGACAGTCTTGGCTCTTCCAGCCAATTCCACCACTCATAGAGCTAAATAATTGAGAGATGCATGTTTACGAGAATACTGGCGATCAACGATATTAGTTAGATACGAAGATTTCATTATGCCTTAGGAAGAGAAAACTTAACCAGTGGAATAGGGTGGATATCTTTATACAAGTCGAATTCCAGGCGATTCCGGCCTACCTCATTCAATCTCGCGTGTGCGCAACTTTCTGGCACAGCCGACAGGACCTTCTTAGTGATTCTCGATAGTATGGAGTTCATCATGGAAAATATTTGAGCACGGAAGCATACTTATTATAGACACTCTTTTCACTTAGGATATGCCTGTTGTGCATACCATCCCCAGGACTTTCTCACTGAGAAGGACCTAAACGTTCCTAAAATCGATAATGTCAACCAGACCGCAGACTAGATAGAAAGACTTAAAAATCATCATAAACAGACACTTCTTGGAACATAGAATAAAAGAGAGTGTTAGAATAAAAAGACTTCTATGAAGGCTTCTACCTAGGGAACTAAACTTAGGGAGTATTTAATCTATATATCAATAGAAATATTGCCTACATTTCATAAATTGCCTGTCCTTTATTTATTTCAATAAATTTTTTGTTCTGAAAACTGAATAAGTTTGGCTATAATTGGTTTATCCTTAAAGTTGTCACATGTATAACAGAACGACCAAACATTTTTTTTATTAATATTTTTGGCGTATTAACGATTTAAATTCATCTGCTGGGAATTTAAAAAATCTTTTGCACTCTTCTTCAAAGTCTTTGCACAATAAAATCTCAATCAATGACAGCTGTGCCGCCGCTGCACATAAATGAACCACGAAACCCATAAAACAAATAGATCCTTGCCAGAAGCCATTCAAGCCCACTCAATCAAAAAATCATATACATTTTAAGTAGCAGCGCAAAATGGTGTCACAATTATGGGGTGGTTGCTTGGGGTGGAGGCGTATTTAAGTACTTATTGTCTGGTGGAAATTTGAAATGCGGCACGTTTCACTTGTTAAATAAATGTTGCGCACGTTGCTGGTGCACAAAATTGCCTGAAATTAAATGCTGCTGCGGCAGCAAATCTCACTCGATGACAGTGGCTAAATCCAACCACTATGAGGCGCTGCGAGTAACAAAAACTAAGCGAAATATTGCCCTTGGGAACATTTAGTGGGCACAGCATTTAATGTGTGGGGTGTTTGCAAGTAAGTTTTTTTTTTTTATAGGTCATGTCGCCAAAATAGTTTAGTTAAACGTTCTCGTAAAATGCTGCTTTGCCACAAAAAAAAAAAAAAAGGAAGCACAACTCAATTCTCACCCTACTTTTGCTTTCGGTTTCATTTTAATTGGCAACAGAGTTCAGATTAACAAATTATCACAACCGCAGTAAAATTAATCGATACGAAATATTTGGGTTAACAAGCTTCCAGATGCATGAGGTTACTTTGCTGCTGCTGCTGCTGCTGCATATCTTCGATGCAGCAATTGCTGCATGCTGCATACTGCTTATTTACTCACACTTGAGCACAGCACATTCTCGCCACAATCAGATTCGCTGACCAGGCAATAAGATTTAAACCGCATTAATTTGTTTTAATGCCAATTTTTTGGTACTCAAGCAGCTTGCAGCAGCTGCCACAAGTTGCAATGGGCCCATTGCAGATTACTGTTGCTGCGGTCACAAGCTTGACTTGAACAGCATCTTCGACAGCTGTTGCACCCTGTTACTGTCACACTGAGTCCCCTTCCCAACGCCTTGTCACTTTGGCTGTCTGTAAGTCTGTAACTTAGCTCTTGTTTGTTTGTTTCTGCCGTCGACTTAAACTTGCCGTCGTCAGCGTTGAGCTTATCTTGGATGCTTCTTCTGCTGCTTAAATTTTTTTGTTTTTGTGGTCAACACTTTCTAGTAATTTCATTTCGATTTGTTGACTGCGCTTAATAAATGTAATCAAATTTGTGTTTAAATTTGACTCATTTTTGGCGTCTGTTATATGCCAAATGAGGTTAAATGTCCTTGTTTGTCAATGCTATTGATTGCCGAACATTGATCATTGCCACGAGTGATTTTACCCAAAAAAAAATAAGAAAAAAAAATAAAATTTAAGTCATTGTGGTGAAACTTGAGAAAATAAATTTAAATAACTGACAAAGACGGACAATCTTTGCCGGGATACCAAGTGCAGACAGGGCGTCGAAAAACTTCGATCGTATCGGCATGTCGGAAGCGGCTTTGTAGTCGACAAATAGGTGGTGAGTGTCTTTGTTGAACTCACGGGTCTTTTCCAAGATTTGGCGAACTGTGAATATTTGGTCACTGGTCGACCTTTTTGGTCTGAAGCCACACTGACATAGTCCTATCAATGAATCCGTATATGGCTTCAACCTATTACACAATACGCGAGACAGAGTCTTATATCCAATGGAAAGGAGAATTATTCCGTGGTAGTTGGCAAAAACAACGGGGTCTCCTTTCTTAAAGATTGGACATCAAACACTGAGACTCCAGTTATTGGGTATGCGTTCATCGGACCATATTTTGCATAAAAGTTGGTGCATACTCCGAACCAACTCTTCGAAGCAGGTCTTAAATAACTCAGCTGGCAGCCCATCAGAGCCTGCCGCTTTGTTATTTTTCAGCTTTTTAATAACTGAATCAGACCTCGTTACAGTCCGGTGACTCTACAATAGTGCCATCATTAACTAGTGGTTCTGGTGTCATTTCTCTATCGGCGGAATTGTGCGCTTCATCGCCTCCGAGTAGGTTGGAGAAATGACTCCTCCATAATCTCAGTGATTCCTGTTCGTGCGTTACCAGATTTCCATTCTCATCCTTACAAAAAGTTACTCCGGGCTTAAAACCTTCAGTCAGACGCTTGACCTTTTGATAGAATTTTCGAGCTTCATTTCTGTCACGTAACATCTCAACATCCTCAAATTCCGTCCCGCCTTTCTTGCTCCTTTTTCTTGCATCTGAAAAGGCGTTTCTCTTCTCTTCGTTTCTCTCGATATCGCTCTCTAACAACTCGCGTTGCTCCCAACTGCAGAATTCGCTGATTGAAAGCGTTCTTCTCTGCAGTAGCATTGCGACACTCCCCATCGTACCAAGAATTCTTCACAGGTTTTGAATAACCAATAACATTCTTGGCTGCCCCATCCATGAGCGGGTGATATGTTTCCACTGCTCACATATATCTCGAGAAGACGGAGAGGTTTCCCGGAGCAGTGGGGAGAGTGTGTTTTAAAAGACTATGGAGGTCTGTTCTGATTGCAGCTTGCCGACGTCTAGCTTTCGTTGCATGTTGGAACGTGCTGCGTGCACTAGTACCCTGAGCCTAGTGTGTATATTGGCTGCGACAAGATAGTGGTCCGAGTCAATGTTGGGACCACGTAACGTTCGCACGTCCAACATGCTCGATGCGTGCCTTCCGTCAATCAAAATATGATCAATTTGGTTGAGTGTGATTTGTTCTGGACTCAGTCATGTAGTCTTGTTAAGGAGTTGAAATCTGGTACTGCTAACTACCATGTTCCGAAATGCGGCGAAATCGATTAGCTTCTCTCCATTATTGGAGGTAGTGTCGTCAAGGCTAAATTTTCCGACGGTTGGGCCAAAGATTCCTTCCTTCCCAATCTTGGCGTTGAAATCGCCAAGCACTATTTTGATATCGTGTTTGGGACAGCGCTCATATAACTCTAGCATCTTCGTCTTTCTTTTTCGTCGGCACTTATGCACAAATCAGACTAATATCAAAATATTTAGCTTTGATGCGTATCGCGGCTAGACGCTCACCAACAGGCGTGAACCTAGAGACGAGGTCACGGAGTTTCCTACTAACCACGAAACCACATCCAAATTCGTGCTTACTCGCATGGCAGCTATAGTAGATGTCACAGAATGCTTTTTTAGAGCAACCCTGCCCTATCCATTGGATTTCTTGGATTGGAACAAGAATCATAGTTGATCATTCCCAAGTGAATGGCAGTCAACAACTTTTCTCACAATGCGAACTTGAGCAAACGAATCCCAATGTTTCTCTTACATAAGACCATTTAATGAGACCATGATAATATTTTTTTTTATCCCAAATTACCAGTTCCCAAAATACATTGGGCACAGGCTTCGATCTAATACGGTGAACACTGTCTTAACGGGCGAATTGCATATCATATCAGTTTCATACATTTGTGGTCTCCGATTAAATTATTTTCAATGGCATCATCTACCAGACCATTGGACGCAACTATTGGACGTAACGCAACAAGACATTCGCCCAAATGCTTAGGTGGCCTTCCTGGCTTATTTATATCGCATAATAATGCTATTTTATTTTTGTATAATTTTTTCGACAGAATATTATAAGTTAGAGCCATAATTATTAGGTCCTGTACCGAAGGTACAAGAGCCTATTGGGTTTGTGCAAATGTATGTAACAGGTAGAAATAATGGTCGGAGACCCCCAAAGTTACCAACATTATGGTCAGGAATGAAAGAGGAGTCGATATAGCCATGTCCGTCTGTCCGTCTGTCCGTCCGGCTGTCCGTCTGTCCGTCCGTCCGTCTGTCCGTCTGTATGAACGAAAGGATCTCGGAAACGGTAATAGATAGAGACTTCGTGTTTTTTGCATTCGACTAGGATTGCTCCGGAATTTCACAAGTTTATTTTGAAATTTTGCCCCTCCCCCCTTCCCCATAAAATCACCCCTTAGGGTGAAAATTTCTTCGGCACAAAAAAATTTGAGTATATTAGTATAAAGATGTCGTCCTTCTAAGCAAAAAATCTGAAAAGTTCATGAAAATCGGATAATAAATGGCGATTTTATAAGCAATTGAATTTGAACAACTCCCCTTTTCTTTTCATTCATATTCGCGCAGTGAGAAGTGGTCATGTGTTTGGTCATAAGCTCGGGAAACATTTAATATGTTTGTTAGGCGACCGGAACTGGTACAGGGCCTCTTACAGTCGGTTACGCCCGACTGTATTTCCTTACTTGTTTTCATTGGAATTGTTTGAGAATTCGAGTAATTAAATAATTTAAATTATTAATTATTTTTAATTATTTATATGTATTTACTTATGGCACAGTCCATGCATTCAAAATGCATTACTTTATTTATCTGCTGTTTAATTGTTCATCTAATCCGCTTCTAATATTATTTATTCCTTGTTTTAAATACAATTTTCAATTTTTTTCAATATTTTTGCAACTGCTTATTGCACACAATTGAAAAGCAATTTAAACATATTTTTAAACTATGTAATTAAATTTAAATATATAATTGCCTTTCGGCTAGCTTTGTCATACCTTAAACAAAACAAAATATTTCTGTAAAGCGCTTTACTGATTTTTAAATGCATTTAATAGCCGCATTTGAGTTGCAACTCACGCACTTTTGCACATACCTGAGACAACAGCACACACGCCCTGTTTAATTACACAATAATTAAATGCAAATTTCTTTGCACACTTCGTTGCATTTGTGCTATGTATTTCGACGCCACTGTTACCCTTGCCCAGCCAATGCATTAGTACTAATGTGGCTCGTCATTTAGTTAAACAAGCTATAATATTTTTGCATTAATTTATGTCGCATGAATTATTTAAAATATTTATAAGCCTTTTTTATCTTTGGTTAAAATTTATAATTGGCTCATTTATTTCAGTTATTACCAGCAACTAGCAAACTTAATTAGTTTTGTGCTCGCGCATTCATTAAAATTGCGAAACATTTTAATTGTAATTATTTAGTACCGCGTATATTGTTAGATGCGCCGATATGAACACATTAAATACACTTAATAATAAATTGCAATATATGCGACAAGTATTACTTCATGTTTATACACAAAATTTATGTCGTAGTTGGTCAAGTTCGTTGCTTAAGTCTTTTGTTTATTTTTTGTATATTATCTGCGTATAAATTGCACAATATTTTAGCATAAAGAATGACACACATTTCGCTTGATCACTTCGAAATTTTTGTTTAGTTGCAATGCAAAATTTATTCTTTGTTCGTTTAAAATGCAACACCAACAACTATCATAAAGTGTTCCTACATTAACGAGTCGAACAAGTGGAAAGACAATTTAAAAACTCAATTTGCGCATAATACATCGAACGTGAGCAAAAATTTAACGAAAAACAAACTGGGAGTTTGTGGCCAGGAAAGACATAGTACTTAAATTTAAAAAAAATAAAAAGGATTATGCCAGATAGTAGCTGGACTCAGCTAGGGTACAAGCCTGCTTTATGTTTATTGAAATACATTTATTTTTTGTAAGTACCATTTGTATGCTGGTTTATGACAGATTGTGGGTAGTAGGACCTGCCTTAAAGTTACTGTTTTGATATTAAAAGTAAAAAAAAAAGAGTTTTAATATTATTCACAATCTAAGTGTTATTCATATCCTCTTCCACATCCTCTTTCAAACAACGATAATAAATTTCAATTTCTGATCAACCAAAAATATTTATTTAAATAACAGACAATCATAAAATTTTGTAATGTCGACAAACGTGGCAGACCTCATACCTAGCATACATATTTTTGGTTGAATCAATATGTCTCTCTGTCCATCTGTCCGTAGTATAATAGTATAATAGTAAGCATTTATGATATCTGGTGGACATATCCTTTCCTTTATGTTTTGTCAGATGCTAAGATATTTTGTTTATGTTTGTAAAGCGTTCGTGTGGCATTACGGTATGAACACAGCTCCCAGGGCATAATCTGAGGCAACGGTTACAACTATGATGACTTCATTAAAATTTTTAATATCGCAAGATGAAATACATATTTAGATATTATTTTAAATGAGTTTATATAAATAGGGTTGAACCACATTAATTTTCTTATCCTTACGCAGATTTTATTAAATAAATAAATAAAGCTTGCAGAATCTATACAAATAAAGAAAAATCGTAGAAAAATTCAGGCATCAGACCTTCACCGCTCAGCCAAATTTTATAAATTTTGGTGCAGAAACAAGTGGGCCTTTGGAAAGAACACATAAAACTTTTTTGTTGAAATCAGAAGGGGCGATGCACTAACCACCCCCTTCCCATATTTTCCCATTTGAGGTACAAGGATGCAATTTGGTATACATGTTAATGGAATCGGGCTAGTATTCCTTTTAGTCATAATTGAAGTGGATGGTGCACTGCCCTTCATATAAACGATATACATAATTTGTCATATATTGGTAATATAAATGGGATTAATTTTAGTCATATCTTTGAGTCCGTTTGAGGTACAGCGATTTAATTGTAGTCTTAGAAATGGATTTGGAAGTGGACAAGTGTGCACAGTTTGGCTTTACTGGGCGCGGAAAAAGCGGTAATATCCCTAAGAGGAAGCTTTCAGTTCATTTTTGGATTAACATAAATTTTTTATTTGTTTCATATTTGACTTTATTAGGTTTTCAACTTTAAATTGTGAATATGTGACCCCGGAAGGGTCTTCATGAAATTTCATTTTGAATTTTAAACATTTTTAGTCCTTTGTGTATATTCCTCTGATGATATGCTAAAAATAAGGATTTCATCTAAATTAATGACGCATTTCCATATTTGGAAATAGGAATTGGTCATCCATCGTTATTTCGTTTAACTTTCTGTAACCAACAACTTTTTATTTGTTTTTAAATTATTACAATTTATTTTGGAATAACCATTATATAGAACGGCTTTTTCGTATTATGCACTGTTGATAAATTTCAAATATTTGTTTTTTAACTTCCTGCACATATTTCTGTGGGTTTGGAATTAATTTCACTTTCATAATCGATTACATGCATATGATATAACTTATCAACCGCTTCATATTCTCATAGGGAATAAGTAACAACTATAAAAAATGTTCATACAACAAACTTAACAACAGCACATTAACCAACTCCTGGTTTAAGCTTGAACTAAATGCGAATTATAACACTATGACAGAGCTGTGCATGAATGATGTAGATTATTAATGATCATTCGAAAAAATAAATGATAAGAAAACCTAAAAATGATTTTCAAATACTGATCCAATGATACCCAACTTAACATAGTTCGTCGACTTTATCTTTTTTTCTATTTTACAATATGGAGTCCGGTTGTCGCCATATTGAACTTCGATTACTGTCATATCTTGAGGTATGATCACAAGATTAAAACAAATCGATTAATGTAAAATCATTAAAATCGGTCCACTCGCTTGGTCTCTACAGTCAAAAAATGTTATGCTAAGTTTGTGAAAATGTATTTAGCAGGCAGAAGGAGGTGCGAGAGAAACCATAAAAAGTCGAACCGATATATATCCGTCTGGCTGTCCGAATAAAAATCAAGATATTGTAGACTGTGTAGAGATAGAAATAGATTTGCATATTTGGATTTTCTTATTCATTCCTCAGATAACTTGTATTTAATGAACACGCTAACCATGTCACTTTGTCAGATATATTCCATTTAGGCAAGGGCGTATTCAGCTGTCCTCGAAGGGGGCCCCTACCCCCTGGATACGTCCTAGCATCATTAAAAGAGGTAGCCAACATACAAATCTGTCTAAACTTTCTGGGTTTTTGTATTATTTATTTACAAAAGCCAATTTTTTTATATTTTGCATGATTCCAAGGAAAATATTCCATATAGTCCGAGATAGGACCACTAGAAGAGGTAGCTGCTATTCTGCTTAAATGATAGTTTGCACTCTTGATGATCGAAACAAAGCAAAAATTTGATAACTATTATGTGTAGTCTGCCAACTAATAAAATCCATTTAAGGATGCTAGACGATCAGAGAATAAAAGTGCGCGTGGTAGCTGAGGCTGCAAGTATTTCAACTGAGTGAGTACATGATATTTTACATGAATATTTGAGCACGCTTTCCGCACGTTGGGTACCGCGATTGGTCACACTCGATCGTGTAATCACTGCAAAGGAGTGTTTGACAATGTTCAGCCGCAATTCGAACGGATTTTGCGCCGTTTCTTTACCGTAGCCGATACATGAATCCATTACACCACACCAAAGACCAAGAAACAATCAAGACAGTTGGTTGCTCCGGGTGAACTTCCACCAAAGATGGTGGGTCTGTAAGCCAACAATACCAAATTTTTTTTTGGAATACATACTGTGAAAAGGGTAAAAACGATCATCCGCGAATTTAAAACAATTTTCAATTCAATATGTGAAATGCAGCAGAATCAAACATGTACACAGACCAGAAATCATTTCATATCATAATTTCATTGAAAACGTTTTACTTACAAAATAAATACAACTTTAAAAAAAAAACCAGTTATGTATGTATGCTACCATTAAATATGGGATTGGATTTTGTATATTGAAGGAATTCAAGCCTCAGAGTTTTAGTGAGATAGAATAAAAGTTGAGCCACTTGTTTGCGTATTCATGTTCATACAAACGGAAAGCATAGAAGATTGATAAATAGCGTAGCTAGATTGACTCTTGGATTTTGTCGACTATAAAGCCGCTTTCGACATGCCGATACGATCGAAGTTCTTCGACGCCCTGTCTGCACTAGGTAACCCGGCAAAGATTGTCCGTCTTTGCATGGCGACGCTATCTAACACACAAAGCGTTGTAAGGGTGGGGATAAACCTCTCCGACCCCTTTGATACCAAGAGAGGTTTCAGGCAGGGCGATGCTCTGTCGTGCGATTATTTCAATCTCCTGATGGAATACATTCTACGCCAATGCACGTACATACAGAGTATGTCGGGCTCGATCTGCCAAAAGGAAGTGATGCTGTTCGCTTACGCCGATGACATCGATATCATCGGCACGCAGGAACGGCGAGCCAGCAAGGCGTTCTCGGAGATTGAAAAACAGCCTCGGCTCATGGGTCTAGCGCTGAATGAGGACAAGACGAAGTACTTGGTGTCTTCTCGCACTCCGTCATCGCATCTTGGACGTTCAGTGACGATGGAGAATTTCAACTTGAGTGTTGTAGAAAACTTCGTCTATCTTGGAACTGAAATAACCAGCAACAACAACGACAGCCTGGAGATCAGGCGAGGAATCAAGCTTGCAAACAGATGCTTTTTTGGGCTGAGCAAGCAAATGAGAAGTAAAGCCCTCTCTCGACAGACGAAAATAAAGATCTATAAGACGCTGATACTCCCGGTCCTATTGTATGGCGCAGAGGCATGGACCGTGGTTGAGTCGGATGAAACAGCGTTGGAAGTCTTCGGGAGGAAGATTCTTCGCAGGATCTTTGGTCCTATTAGAGTCGGCGATTAACTATTCGATGAGGTTAACATAGTGCATAGCGCATAAAATTCCAGCGGCTGCACTGGGTTGGGCACCTCATTCGAATGGATGAAAGAGCTCCAGTACGAATGGTTTACATGGGGGCCCAAACTTGATTGATGGACGCCGACATAGAGGACGACCGGGCACTCGATGGAATGACCAGGTATGTAGAGATCTCTCTTGATTTCAAAAAAGATTATGGTGCCTTATAGTCCATTCATATTTAGGCAGACATGTCAAATTTCAGCGCGATGCAGCCCTTAGTTTTGCTGTGGCCACTGATGTATATTGATGTGTTTGACATCATATTGAGTTTAATAAATATTATGAGGCTAATGCTTCTTCAGATTACACCGTGAAATATTGGCTTCGAGAGTTTCGTGGTAACCGAAACTCCGCTGCTGACCCAGTCCTTAGTGGCAGGCCCTCCGAGGCGGTTACACAGAGCAGATGCCACAAGGATTAGTACTGAGCGCACACGCCATATTTTGGACGAGTCTCTACATATGAAAAAATTATCCTGCCGCTGGGTGCTGCGCATGCTGACCAAAAATACGAATGTGAGCGCACTTCAAAAGAGTGTTCGGCCAAGCTGATGCTGAATCGTGTGGATTTTGACGTCGATTGGTCACTTTTGATCAAACCTGGATCACATGCCAGAGAGCAGAATGAGTGTCGGGCAATGGACTGAAGCCGGCACAAGTGCTGCGAAGCGGCCGAGATAGGCTCAATGGGTCGGAAAGGTTATGGCGTCCATTTCTGCAATTGACATGGCATACTCTTCGAGGATTAACTCAAAGAAGGAAAAACCATCAACAGCGAGTAGTACAGCGCATTATTACAAAACGGCCAACGATTCAGGGTTCCACTTTCTTCCTCATCCACCTTATTCGCCCGATTTGGCTCCCTCTGACTATTATCTCTTTCCAAATATCAAAAGATGGCTCATCAATAAAAAAATTAGGCTCGCGCGAGGAGATCATCAACGCTGCGAAGGAGTATTTTGCAGACGTTCCGGAATATTATTTTTTGGACGGCATCAAAATGTTGGAAAATCGCTGGAATAAGAGTATCGATCTAAAAGGGGACTACATTGTACAAAATAAAAAACAATTGTTAAAAAAAGTATACATACTAACTATCAAACCAATATGTAAAAGATTGTGGGGATACAATGACTCGCCTTGGCACGCTGATGACGAATACAATTAAATATGTGGTGCTCGTCCGATGTCTTCTTTAAATACTTCGAAACATTGAGACTAAACAAGAATTCTATTACCACTTAGTGAGGAGCTCCATCGGAAAATACTGAAAATATTTCGTCATCCATTCATTTCAAAAAAATGTTTAATATGTATTAACAAAAATAAATCAGCAACAAAATCGACTAATTTGAAAACTATTACATTTAATTTTATTCGGTTTGAGAAGGACAAAGATGTTAAAACGAAACTCAGACTGTGGAATATAAAACACAAAACTAAATCCATCTTTGGCAAACGCATGTTTTTGAGTCAGAAACATGTTTGTAACTGATGATTTTTTTTACAGATCCAGTCGTAAAGAAAAATAAACCCCTAGTTTCTATAATATCACATACAGACAGACGAACATTATTAAAACCTGAAAACTAAGACATTATCTTTTGGACATTTCTAAAATCTGAACATATTTGAAATGAATAAATTAAACTTTAGATTAGCTTCAGAGTAGACAAACGAGCAGTAATTATGCAATTAAATCAACGGATTTCATCAGTTTGCTCAGCACTCTTCTTCCCAGCCTACTCTTCTTCTCACAACTACTAATGCAAAGTAAAAATTCAATTAAAAATCTAATTTGCATAACGAGTACGAGCAGAATTCCAGCAGCACTTTCAAAAAACTCAACTGCCACATATTAATGAGTATTCCGGCGTGTTTCTAAGCATTTTCCTAAGACACAAATTATTCACACTCAACTCACTGATGCACTGAAAATGAACGAAAAGAGCTATGAACATAAGCTACGCGTGTAATTTGTATCTAATTTTTTAAACTATCAACAAGCAGATTTGTATTTCTACGCGATGCACTTACGCATTATAATCAGACGCACGGCGAATGGCCAGGCTAGAATGGCCGGCCTAGAGGCACAAGCCAACTTGAATAGCTAAAGAAAATTAATAGATACATACTACAAACATACACACACACATACGTTGAGGATGAGTACAACGACGACGCGACAACGTTGCAACATGCCACAGACATGAAAGCATAAATTATGAATCATTTAGACGCTTCCTTATGACACCAAAGAAGCTTCTAACCACGCGCTAACTTGCAACGCGCACAAAATGCAAACAACTTCTTCGATGGCGAAGGCGATAATGATTCCAATGGCGATTTACGCTGCTGCTGGCTGTTGTTGTTGGCTTTTCCAATTTGAATTTGTATGGTGTGGCACTTAGATACTCCGAACAAACGTACCAAAGCAAGTGATTAGTGCCATGTGCTTTATGGCAACTAGATGAAGTGTGCAGTGGGACGCAATAAACTGAATTGCTTCTTGGTGGCAACTACTGCGACAGCTTTAAGTGCGCATAGATAAATTTTAATTCGATGCTTTGACTAACAAGTATTTATGTGCTGGCAGCAAATATTGGAAAAAATGAACAGCATGCAATTGTGTGCCAAGTTGAGGCAGAAAATGCTGGAATTGCTAAATCAATTATGTTTGTATATACTCGACTAATGATAATTTTTAAGTGCTGCGGGAAATGTGCGAAAATTGATATGTCAGAGGTGGAAAATTTTTTTGTGGCGTTGGCATATCTTCGAAAAGTAGATAAATTTGGCAAGCAAAGAGGAGAAACAACGCTGCAATCGAGGATTTCGGAATTTTTGAACCTTATCAACTTTGTTGTTCCTAGCTAAACTAATAACAAAAAATGTTTCATATATAAACTGTGAAAAGAGGGACAGAATTATTTGGGGATATCCATATGCAAACTAGGATAAAGATATCTGGTTTTTAAGAGGGCCATCCCTTTTAGTGATCCGATCTGCACCTTTATGGGAATTTTATTAGAATTACATGAAATACACCAAATTTGGCGTTTCCAATTGAATTAACAACAACAAAATCTTTCACACAAAAACCTGGAAAGTAGAGACAGATTTCTATGGGATCGCCTTTTCTAAGACACATATGGAATATTTGTTTAGGATGCAGCAACATTTTTTTCACTCAAAAACCCAGAGAATAGGAACATATTTATATGAAGGCTAGTAGTCCAGCATAAAGAGCTGACCTGAGCTTCAAGAATCTTGATAGTAGACCAAGGATGGTTGAAGAACATCCATTACTGGCAATTTTGAACGTAAACCAACCCAATCGCGAGGCAAAGGTGCGAAGGATCGCAAAATGGATTTCTTATGAATTAAACAATAGGCAGATGCAGCGCTGCCAAATAACAATGGAAATCTTGCTCACCAGACAAAAATAAAAACCTTCCTGCATCGAATTTTGACTGGCACACTAGATCTGACCCCGTCCGACTACCACCCGTTCTCGACAATGACCCACGCGCTCATTGATCACCACTTCAACTCCAACGAAGATGTCCGAAAATGGCTTGATAATTAGTTTGCCTGGAAAGGGAGAGATGATCAATATGTACAGCTAGCGAAGTCAAGTATTTTAAATAAATTATTTGAGCACTTCTATGGGAAACTATGTATTTTTCTTACTAAAAAGGATATAAGCTAATACATCTGGAACAAAAAAATTTTAGCGAAGCTAGCTGTAGCGGTAGGAGGGAATTTGTGGTTGCTTATATGACACATAACTTTTCAACGAATCAATTTGGGGAAGATAGACCATGACAAGGACTATAAATTAAGGCATACGTCTATATTCGCCCACTATATGAGCGACTACAAAAGCATATGTTTGGCACAATGATTCTCCTAAACTTAACTTTGTCCGCAAAATCATCACCAGCGCCTCTGATAGACCATTACCCTACAGATTCCAAAGTTCTGCTTGTTTAATTCAAACCCACTTTCGATGATTGATTTGATTTCTAGCATGTATGTCGACTGCCTCATGCTTTGCCAGTACAGTACAGACCTTTTATTTAAACAAACAGACGTCATTGTATTGATGATCGCAAGACCTTTTTCAATTTAAAAATATAAAAATGGGCGAAAGGATGCACCCCTAACTTAAGCTTATGTTGCCAGAAATAAGGTGGGAAAACAGTCCTGAATGGTACTGCCTTTATAATATTGACTTACTGAATGGGCATGCCGATGCTCTATATTGGTTCTAGAGAAGTGTTCCATTAAAACTGTCAAAAAAGCAGAATTTTTATACATTGCTTTAATATTATTTTTGCAGTCTAGATGAGATCAGTGTATAAGCGGCCTGATCTAAAGTTAAATTGAAGCTCACAAAGTGATTGTTCAACTGCAACAACTATGGCTATGAGAACTTTTCTTAAGACGAAGCTTTATAATATCTTCTCTCCAGATGTCTTCTATGATGTGCATTTGATTTCAATATACTATTCGGCGCCTTAACATTATATAAAACCTTTATAGCTATAACCACTTCAATTCTTCCAAGATTAAAAAAAAATTATTCTTCAAAAGTGTGAGTTAATACCATGTTTTGATACATCTTCTGATAATCCCAATGGTTTAACTAGCACTTTAGTCTATGCATTTCTTGAATCAACTGCTTCAATGTTTGTTCAAACACGCTCTGGTCAGAGTTTCAATTATGGTGTACGGCTTTTGTACGATTTGAGCTTCATTTTAAAGCTGCCCTGCATCCTCACTCTTTCACTCACTCACTCTTTTTTATCGTGCCTAGCCGCACTTTTATGCACTTAGTATATATAGTTCTCTCTGCCTTTATCATTAGCTTGATTAAATTTTTTTTAAAAACTAGTTCGAGTCAATAGGGCGATCTGGATTTAGCATAACTGATTTGATTGCACTTCTAGCTTCGACGAGAGCGCATTTCTCTCCAGTTGATTAGAGGATTTGTCGTTTTTTATTTAGTTTGAACGCCAAAAAAAACATCTTTCTACGTCGGACGATGTTATCGGTGCATCGAAAAAGTAATACTCAAGGCGTCGGTAGTTGCTGAAGAAGAGTTGGTTAAAATATTATTCAGTTTTCTTACTGATTCAAAATCTGGACTGCATTTTAATATCATTAGGAGTTCTGGAGGAAGTTAAATTTTTTACTCTATATTAGACTTAAAACAAACATTCTTTACCAACGAAATAAATGAGTTGACCAGTGGGAATGAATTTTGTATAAGTTTTACTAATCAATTGTTCATATTTCAAATATGTAATGTGGACCAATCGATGATACAATATTTTTAAATTGGGTCCAGTCTTTAACATTTATGCCGCGTCCATGATTAGAAGAAGATGACTAATTCAAGAATTGAGTTACGTACGAAACGACACAATAATACAATTTTTTACCTTCTCTAAATGCTTTGAAGCAATTAAATAAGATTTCGATCTTCCTAATAATCATCATAATTTTTTTGTAAAACCGGCTCATAACAATGTCAACCACTAATTTAAACCATTTTGTTGTTTAAATATTTCTCAAATAGCATAGCAACTATTAAAACATCAGGCATATTCACGAAAACTGGGTTTTTTGATGATATCTCGAGAACGGATTGACAGGTTTTGACGCATAATGTTTTAGTAACGTCTTGTTTTCATTAGAATGGGGGAGTTCTAACCCCGAAGCTCGAATTTTTAATGCTTTTTAATAAAAATATGATGTATATGATCAGCATTTTAATCGAACTTACGGTTCAAAATATGCAAACTTGAATGTCTGATTATTATGTATTGTCTCAAAAGTTTTCTCAGTCCATATCACACCACACACTGATACAGCTAGCTTCGCACCGATTTGAATTGATTGTATATCATTAATATTCAAAATATGTGGACTGTTACAGATACTTTGAATTATTACGTTATATATTTGATTCCTCAAAATACCCGTATTTTGCTCATAATACAGCAACGCAAACTCTAGGCTTCCTTTCGATGAGTTAACCCAATGTTTCCGTTGAGAGTTGATTCCAACAAGTTTGCAGAAACTTCCAAAGCTGATTTGAATTGGTTGGTTGCATTTTTCTTACTTCTCTGTCCAATTCGTCCCATAACAATTCAATAGGGTTACAATCAGGGGACTGAGGAGGCCATTCCATATATTTTAGTTTTTTCTACTTTTCTTTGGTTGCTATGTAATTCCGGCAGAGTTTGTTTAGGATCGTTATCCTGTTGGAAAACGAATCCAGCATCCACAATTTTTTTCCCACTTGGAAAAACGTGTCATTGTTAAAATTAATAAATGTATCAAGTGAACCCAAACTTTTGACCGGTAGTGTACATGTTTAAGTAGCATAAAAAGTCGAGTCGATAAACATATCAACGTCTCTGGTTGTTTATATCAACAACGAAAACTTGGAGACTTTAGAGATGGAGGCTTTTAGTTTTGATATTTAGAATCCCTCAATTATATAAAAATATTGCATTAAGCTCTAAATTGGACCCATAAAAATGGAACTCTACCTACAAAAAGTCGATTCGATATGAACTTTTGAGTTTGAAAATGTGGTCTCTTCTCTTCACATTTCAGAATAAAAGTATTCAATGAACGAGTCAAAACTTCTATAAGTGGTAATTCCCACAAAACCAACCTATCCTTTCTAAGCTTTCGAAGGAAAGTATTCTTTTTTTTTTTTTTATTTTACTTCAATTCTTATTAAATACTCCATTTAGGTCTATATCGTCTATGATTTTATAAGAACAAGTTTAAATTTAGCTGTTCATCACCTCACATAATATTAAAATTAAATTACAAGAGTTATTAAATGCATTACTACTTTTAAAATTCATAGTGCCACACTCGTTCATTTTCCATATGCGTGTGCAGAGTGTATACAAATCAAGCTTCAAATTGTACAAATATATTTCGCCAAGCCACGCCTACTTGATTCCTGTAAAATTAATGACTTCATTCGGCGGCGACTTGATGCAAAAAGAAACAAAAGACTTAAGACACGAACTTTCTACCGCAAATCGCTGCATTTCCTGCGCTGCATAGCAACACACCTTCACAATTATTGCGTTTTTTCTTTAAAACAATTTCTACATAACTAAAATAGTGTGCAGCGCCTTACAGCAATAATTGCCAATGCCACTTCTTGTGAAAGTCAAAGTCAATTAAAAAACGCCTAATTAAGTGATTAAAAACGCCAAGGCACGCATGCGAATGCGTGAATTAATGACAAAGCAAAGGCAGCAGATACAAATAAAAAGAAAGAAAAAAATTATTAATAAAATATTAAACAAGCTATTTGAAAGAGTACGAGTTGCATATGTGAAATTGTGCTGCATGATAACTCTAAGACGCAAATGTGCTGTCTGTCGTCTTCAAAGGCGTTTCATTGCCGCTCGTGCAAACTTTTCCAGGAACAAACACGCTTTTGCATTTTAATGCCACATAAATGACGTTCAAGCGAATCGAAGCAGCCAAGTTGGGCAGGCGTAGGCACTCACTCACTCATTCACTCATTCAGTCATTCATTTACTCATTCACTCAGTCACTCACTCATTTATTCATTTAGTCAGGTGAGTCGATGAGCCTCAAACTCGGTATTCAACAGAACACAGCTCAAAACGTTTTGGCTTGTTTCGCGCTAATAAATGCTTTTTTAATGAATAAATCACTCAGCGATAAAAATCTCTTAATAACGTTCATTTAAAAGTCGAAACAAAATACAAACATACGGACGGACATATTCACAGACAGACAGAAAGCTACAAGATAAGCCGCGGCAGTCTGATAGAGGACTATACTCTGAGCAAAGAAGTTCAAATTGCGAGGCGCTTTGCGTTGATTTAAAATTTGTTGAAGTGGAAGATTAAAAAAAAAAAAATTAAACAATGAGGAATGGTTGAAAATGCGCAAATTAAAGTTGAAAAAATAACAAATAATAATAAAAGCTAGAATGCATCAAATGTTGAAATTCATGCAGGCAAGAATGGTTGCTAATAAGGCAATCCGTAATCTTGTCCAGCAATTAATTTCAAAATAAACAGTCAGAAATTAAATGTGGTATTTTGGATTACGTAAGAGAAACGACGTCTTAGATTTTTTTCTAAGCACTAACCCTATTTACAATATGTTTGCAACAGAGACGCACATTCAAACAGGACAAAAGATATGTTTGCCCGGCTACGACGCTTAGTTTACCAATCATCCCAGTGGCAGCAGTAAACTACTTGGTCATATTATTATTCGATTGAAGGAGAAAGTAGAGAGTTTCAATGGAGAAGATAAACGGCGAAGGCATAACAATTGCCTTATTTTATTTACAATATCTCAGAATCTCTGATAAAATTCAGATTTTGAGCAGCTCTCTGTTGAAACGCAATTCGAACTCTCTTCAGATCTCTGGCTAAGCCTAGCAACCTTACACTATGTATCACAATTTAAGGCGCAAAGACAACATATTCTATCAGCTAGTTGTTCAGTTGAGGTTCTTAAGATTGTGATCAATGGAAAAATAAATCTCAACATCGATATAAAGAGCCCAGAGAATATTGATTATGCCAAAAATATTTTTTCATGGGCAACATAAGCTGCGAAATTTGCTACTCCGAACACTCTTTTGTTTTTTAACTTCTGCGTGGTTCAACTTCCTCCAAAAATGTCTGTACCATTCCGTCTGAAATTGAGTATTAAACGAGCCTCCGCAAGAATGAGTGACGAACGTGTCCACTCAACGATTGACTTATAGTCTTCGAAAAGCTCTCGCTTGGCACAAAGAAGCAAAGATTCACAACATTCTAGCCAGTGCTAGTTCTGATGAATCAGTCGACTATTATCCTAGAAGCTTCCGAGTTCTTTCAATAAACAGACTATGCCAAAAGTTTTAATCAAGAATCTTGCAGGCGACTAGTTTAATTCGAGTCAGGAGAAGGCAGAGGTCTTTGCCGATCGTTTGTAGGTCGGATTTGTACCGATTGATCTGACATCAGACTCCACGAAAGGTATGCTTCAGGCACGTCTAAAGTTTCCTTATCAAATGGCCCTGCCGACAAATCCGATCACCTGCAAAAGGTTAGGCAGCAGATTAGAAAGTTGAAGACCAGATGTAGATCTTTTGGATAACAGAACGCTAAAACTACCTAACAGAGCATTGTTATTTACGATCTTGCTCTTAAGTATCATTCGCGCTTTACAATGAAGTTGACGCATACAGCCTTCTTCCCGCCCCGGGTAAGATGATGGAATGAGTAATTATCAGCCGGATTCTGTAATTACAAAGAAATTTACTTAGAGAATTCCAAAGTGGCAGCTTGGTCTTTGTAAGAATCAAGACATTCCGGAACAACTTCATCGTGTTGTCAACATCGCTCTTGAAGCTATTGAACATAAGGAATATTCTATGATGGTGTTCGTGGATAAGCAGCCAACTTTTGACAGAGTTTGACATTGTGGTCTTCTCAGCAAACTAAAAAGCAGTCTAACCCCTGTTCAATCTCATATTCAGATTCTAAATGGAAAGAACATTCAATGTGGTTGTTGAGGGTGCAAAATCAACAAAGAGGGCATTTTTCGCGGGAGCTAACCAGGTCAGCGTATTAGGTCCAACAGTTTGTACAGCACTGTTCACAGCAGACATGCCTACAGCTAGATCAGTCACAGCAGGACTGGCAAGAAGCTCTGTAATACGTGCGGAGTTTTGAGCAGTGGGCCGTAACATGGAACATAGGCATAATTGGTGGGACGTTGCTAGACTCCATCTATGTACCTGCTAACAAATATCTCGACTCCACACCGGATAGTAAGCTTACGTCCAGCGAACGGTCTTATACAAAGCTAGAAAAATATTTTTCCAACCTGACCATAATCTCTATTGCTGGCGAAGACATCCAGTTATAAGTGAGTAGATATATTGAACGACTTTGGTCCCACTCTAATCCGCAAGCAGAACGAATAACTGTGGAAAGACGAACTCCCACCACCAGAAAGAGAAGAATGTCATCCACAGAACGTTCTCAGTAGAGCTCTTCTATAAATGTATCGAAGGTACAAGAGTCTATTGGTTTTGTGAAAATGAATGTAAAAGGTAGAAAGTTAGTCTCATTATGGTCAGAAGCGATAGAGGAGTCGGAAACGGTGATAGATAGAGACTTCGTTCTTTTTGCATTCGACTAGGAATTCGGCGAATTATTTTTTCGATAATGTTGGCTGCTTTATTGTTTGTATCAGTGTTAAGTGATCTATTGTTGGAAAGCTTTGCTAAAATTTAATAAGGATTTTGGAATTCAATTGCTTGTGTGGAGTTCATTGAACAAGACAATATTCTTTGGGAAATGGTTGCTTTTGTTAGAAAAATATTTCTATACAGTTTGTTGATGCTAAATAGAGGTCCATGTGTGAAAAATTGTGAAGTAATTAAATGTGTAAAAAAATAAGTTGGTGAGGCGATGCTTAGCTTTGTTAAAGATGAAATAGAACCTGAAAGTTAGGCGTCGTTTCCATTTAGCAATACGGAGAAACGCTCTGATTTATGGCATAAAAATTTATGGCTTTCGCATCACAAAATTACAACCAAAATCGTTATCTAACCTCCACTGTACTTGGCCCCCTGTGACATTTTCCTGTTAATGAGATATAGATCGCTTGACTCAAGGCCATGCCTAGAAACGCATGTCAGATGTGCTTCGAAAAATAGAAAAAGCGCTGTAAAGACAAAGCCAAACTATATTAAGAGGTATACCCAAACATATCGAAGGCGCTCATATCAGGCCTAATTAAATTCAATTTCTATTTGCCATAGTATAAAAAAAGAAAAATATGTCCGCCGCCCACTTCTCAATTTTAACTCAATTTGTGCCGCTTCATACATTTCCAAATAATATTTTCTATATACAACTTTTCTTCGGAATGGCATGACATGTCTCTTTCCGACTTGTACTCATAATAATTTCAACGAAATATAAATTTTATGTATTTTTCGGTTGGCGGATTGCCATTTTGCCACTTAAACATTATTGTTATTATGATAAGCGAGCAACATGTTGCACTGTAGCAGCTTGTTCGCATTTGTGGCCCGCAGAGCAACTGAATCGACTGAACTGAACTGAACCTCAGCCTCAGCCCCAACGTGTATAGATCTGTTTCGCTGTTCGTCTGTCTGTTTGTCTGTTTATCTGTCTGATTGTTTGTTGGTTGTTGTTCATTCTGTAGCTGATCAGGCGAATTGGCATCCCAGTGCTGTGCAGTGTCAGACGAGGCGTCTCATTGCCTCCTTACACTGTTGACCGTTGGTCGCACTTCAGGCTTTGTATATGCTCGCTCGCTGATGCTTGTTTGCTGATCAGTGCCCGATCTTGTATAAGTTTTATATGACTGTTTGTCCGTCTGTCTGTCTGTCTGACTTGCTCCTTGGCTGACTGTCCGTTTGTATTTAAAACCATTTTCTGGGGGCCAAAGTGTGAATATAATTTAATGTGAGCAATTTTCAATATCTCAAGCTGAAAGATTATTTATTATCCTTGATTGGTTTTCAAGTGATCATAAAATAAATGATCGTTTTGTTTCGATTTTATTGCAAGCGTTTATGTTGGCATCGTTTTTCCATGCAACTTGTTTTGCCTCTGTGTATGTGTGCATGTGTGTGCATATGTTTGCTTAAAGGAAGTGAGGTTGTGACCCATTCTTTTGGTTTTGCCTTACTTTTTTTTTGCTTTTGGTAGGCGCTGCTCTGAGGTGATATATCAGCGGCATATATGAGGCGTAAATGTGCATATTTTCTTGCTATTTATTGAGTGTGAAAAATTTATTTGTTTGCTCTTAGAACAGGCGCTTGCAAAGATTTTAATCTTAAAAATTTATTGTTACTCTTTTCGTTCGTATAATAAAATTAATTCACTTTTATATCCTGCTGCCTCTCATGTTGATGTGTTTGTCGTGGCTGCATAATTGACATTGATAGTCGACTGACATCTCGCTCAGCTGGCAGCGTGTGCAGCATTTAAATTAGTTTCTATATGCTTCATATAAGTATTTAGTATAGCAAATTATTAATTTTTATATCGAAGCATATATATAGCGCAGACAAGAACTGTCTGGCTGTCCGCTCGTATGTCTGCCTGTTCGTCTAGTATTCATTGGAGCGACTTGAAGAAGACATTTATATATGTGACAGTTGAGACATGAACGAGACAAAGTGGCATATTTAATAGGCGCAGGAATGTGGCATAAATTATACGCTGCACCGAGAGCCTTTTCAAAGGTTGGACATAGCTTAATAGAGTTGGCTGCATGAAAGAGTCTGGCTAGCTGTTGGCTGTTGGCTGAATGACGAACTGACTGACTGTTTGGCAGCAAATGAATTGTTACTAAAAAATGGGCGTGTATGTGCTTTGAGTGAGTGAATGAGTTAGACGCATTATTTATTTTACAAATGTGTTTGTTAGTTTTTGTATACCCTTCATACTTTGGTATATGATTTTTCTGTTTGTCAAATCGTTTGCAAATTGTTTTGGTAATCTCAAAAAAAACATTTTTTTATAAGATGCCAAGCAAATATTTCGTAATATATATCGCTTCAGCATTGCAATGCAAAACAAATATGCACTTCTCGAAGCATCGTTTTAAATCTAAGTATTCATGATTCATTTTATAGTGTCAGAAAAATAGTTGTATGTAGCTATTTTTTATCACGGTCCACAGCAATATTTCAAACATCCGCTAAAATACGAATCTCCTAAATACGACTTTTAGTAGTAAATTCGATAACGAGCTAACGTGAGAAGGTTATGAATTGCATTACTTGCTACTCAAGAATTTATTTGATATTCTTATATACAGCCACTATTAAAATATGTAATTAATCGACAAATTTGTTTAATAGCTTGGCAAATCAAATCATCTGACGAACTTTAACCGAACCCCGCAAATGATACTAAACATCACGATTTAAAAATATACACTTAGAATATTCGAAAATTTAATTCTCAATGATCGAATAATATCTAGTTTTATTAATTTTAGTTAACCAAGCTGTAAACGTGCAGGGTCTCGTTTACTGCTATTCACTTGGGAATGGCCAACAATGATTCTTGTTACAAACGGTCCAAGCAACTTACTCGTCCGCTAGAAGCTACGTTATCTCCTGAAGCTAGCCATGCGTGTAAGCATAGCATTTCAGATGTGCGAACTAACGTGAGAAAGTAGAAAAGAGGGCCCCTCCCCTAACTTAGGGCTGGGCTCTGGGATCACGCCTATTGGCACGTCTGTACTAGCCGTGATACGCATCAAGGCTAAACACGATGACATAAATCGTGACTTGTGCGATTACAACGCAAAGATTGGGAAGGAAGGAATCGTTGGCCCTACCGTCCAATAATGGAGATGAGGCTTATCGCCTTTTCAAACACACTCTCCCGACTGCTCCAGCAGACCTATCCATCTTCTCGAGATATATGTGAGCGGTGGATAGGGATACCAAGGATGTCATTGGCTATACAAAACCTGTGAAGAATTCTTGGTACGACGAGGAGTGTCGCAATGCTACTGCAGAGTAGAACGCTTCCTATCAGCGAACTCTGCAATCGGGAGCAACGCGAGCTGTTAGAGAGCGATATCGATAGAAACGGAGAGAGGAGAAACGCCTTTTCAGACGCAAGAAAAAGGAGCAAGAAAGGCGTGAGTTTGAGGATGTTACGCTACAGAAATGAAGCTCGAAAACTTTATCAAAAGGTCAAACGTCTGACTGAAGGTTTTAAGCCCGGAGTAACTTTCTGTAAGGATGAGAATGGAAATCTGGTAACGGATGAACAGGAATCACTGAGATTATGGAGGAGTCATTTCTCAACCTACTCGGAGGCGATGAAGCGCACAATACCGCCGATAGAGAAATGACACCGGAACCACCAGTTAATGATGGCACTATTGTAGAGTCACCGGACTGTAACGAGATCGATTGAGTTATTAAAAAGCTGAAAAATAACAAAGCGGCAGGCTCTGATGGGCTGTCAGCTGAGTTATTTAAGACGGGCGGCGAAGAGTTGGTTAGGAGTATGCACCAACTTTTATGCAAAATATGGTCCGATGAACGCATACCCAATGACTGGAGTCTCAGTGTTCTATGTCCAATCTTTAAGAAAGGAGACCCCGTTGTTTGCGCCAACTACTGCGGAATAAGTCTCCTTTCCATTGGATATAAGACTCTGTCGGGCGTATTGTGTAATCGGCTGCAGCCATATACGGATTCACTGATAGGACGATATCAGTGTGGCTTCAGACCCGTGAGCTTAACAAGGACACACAAGTTCGAAAACGCCCTGTCTAAACTAGGTATCCCGGCAAAGATACTTCGTCTCTGCATGACGACGCTATCTAACACACAAAGCGTTGTCAATGTGGGGAAAAAACTCTCCGACGCGTCATCGCGTCTTGGACGGTCAGTGGCGTTGGAGATTTTCAACTTCAGTGTTTTAGAAAACTTCGTCTATCTTGGATCCGAGATAACCAGCAACAACAACGTCAGCCTGGGACTAGACGAAGAATCACGCTTGCAAACAGATGCTGTTTTGGGCTTAGCAAGCAAATACGAGGTAAAGCTCTCTCTCGAAAGACAAAAATCAAGACCTATAAGGCATGGACCGTGCAGGATTTTTGGTCCTATTAGAGTCGGCGACGAGTTTAGGTCCCGTATGAACCGCGAGCTGTGCAAGCTATTCGATGAGATTGACATAGTCCAGCGCATAAAATTGGATTTCAGAGGCTGCACTGGGGGCCTCATTCGAATGGATGAAAGAGCTCCAGTACGCATGGTTTACATGGGGGTTCAAAACTTGATTGGAGAACGGTGAAATACAGGACGACCGGGCACTCGATGGAATGACCAGGTATGAAGAGATCTCTCCGTACTTGGCAATAAAAACGACGGGCACCATGAAGAGCAACTTAAAAAAATATGAGAATTGTAAGCCATTTAAAAAAGTTTCCTGCGCCTCTATAGTCATCACTGATGAAGACGAAAATGCAGCAACCTAAGAGATAGATCTTTTCTCATTTTCTCTCAATATGTTTGTATTGCATTGGCAGCAATAAAATTAATTATTTGTAGAGAATTTGTTAAATATTACGAAGTATTATAACACTGCACGGTGATATATTCTTAACGTGCACTTAAATGTGGCAAATGTCTTTTTCCGGATGTTTCAACAGATTTTCTTGATTTTCTTCTGCAAGCAGATATAATCACGCAGTATTTCTTTCCATTGAGTGAATCTTCAAATCGTTTTATTCAAACTTCAAAAGTGACGTCTGTTGAAAAGTTTTTAAAGAGGTGTTCTAGCTGTCGATGTTGTCGTGAACATCCCCAGCCCAATTGTCAATGTAAAAAGTAACATCACGGAGAGAGCTTTGAGATGAATCGAAAGTTGTTCTAAAAGGCGACCAGTCATTCTGTGGTTTCCGATTCGTGCTTAATTTTCAACTTGTTTAATTCCACATCAAAGAAGTGGTTCATTTAAGCGCCCTTCCGCTGAAAGAATTGAAAAACGAATCAGTTTCTTTAATGACAATGGTTCTGTCGAAGACTACAGGGTCTTCGAACGTCATATATACTAAAACCTTCTGGCTAAGCCATTTTAATATACATCTATATTATGTACTCGAAACTCGGTATTAAAGTCTTTTATGAACAAACGATTTATAGATGCCTAAGTCGCATGAGCATATCATAGACTTTATCAGAGAGTTTCTTGACCTGGTGAAACCTCACTTTGCGAAGTGATAGACATCTTTGAATATTTTATGTCATTTGCAAATCTTAAATAAACTGCACTATCTTGCTAAAATTTAAAATTTATGGAGCTAATCGTATCATTTGCAGTTCCGAAGCTCTCTATTCGCTTACCTACGAGTATCAATCGATTAAAAATTTCTAATTATGCCCATCACTATAAACTGACAATAAGCGTGAAATGCAAACACCTCAAAGTACATAAATTAAAATCGAATGACAGCAATTATTATTATTTGCTTTATGCTTTAGCATTTTCTATGCTTTTCAAGCTGATTCAGGTTTCTCTTTGCAACTGCCTTGCTGGCAGCATGCCTTGCAAAGCAACGGCAGCACAGCTTCAGCTCGAATTGAGTCAATTTGCGCGAACGGCTAGCAATAACAACAAAAGTCAGCAACAGCAACAAAACAACAACAACAACTTCTAGGTGCAGCAAAAATAAAAAAAAATAAAAAAAAAATACATTACTACAACAAATCGAAAGCAGCACAGCAGACCAATCCGAAGTGACCATGACGATGAAAAGAGTGCTGAGCAAATAAATGAATTTGTATTTGTATTTCACAATGGCGGACAATGGATTTGTTTTGCTATACTCTTCACACATAGTGTGTATAGTACATTGATTTTATTACAAGGTTTGTAACAATCAGAAAGTTGTGTCAGAGACTCTATAAATTGAATACTGCAACTCTTATTGATCGACAGCACCTTTAGATGTGAAAAGATGAAGAAAACCCGAAACATGTCAAATATCTTGGCACTCATCAAGTGACATAGAGGTTGATCCAAGCATTGAATCTCGATCAATTTCTTCTTTTGGTATATCAAGTGGTTACATTTGAGTACATATTTAATTTGTTTATAAACGAAACAGCTGGGCTGAAATGTTGCACGATCAGTTTAGGAGAAATCAAATCATGATCTAAGGATTTTTTGTGCTAAGCTGTTTTTATAGTATTTTAACATCGTGCTTAAAGACTCTGACAGCCTTACTATAATGTCAATAGATGTAAGTATGTACTTTTGTTCATGGATATATGTTATCACGCACCTTCAATACCATATATTTATAGTTTGCAAGAAAGAGTCTTTCAATGCATATGTATTGGGGATAATAGCTACAAGTTTCAGAGCCTTGCTTTGGTCCCTAGCAAATTCAGTTCCATCTGGCAGCCTTATAATTTGACATATATTATGGAGGCACTCTTTATCTTGGGGATGGCCTAATAGACAAACAATTATGATGAAAGACTTACAAGTAAATTTGAAGATATAAGGATTTTGAGTTTCTTCGAAATATTGCAAAGTCTAGAGATCTTTTCTTGCATTTTCATTGGAACACAAATGATAAATGATAAATGAATTAGGCCGTTCATTAAATGATATATAACATTGCTATGTTATAAAAGAATCGTGCCATTCGGACCTATTAAATCTAAAAGAAGACTACTATTTATTGAGTGGGACCTGAACTAGAGATACAACACATTGTCCTCGCTTTCAACACCAAAAAAGTTCAGCAAACTTTGTTCTAGAGATGACACCTATATTCATATTAACTATAAGGCTAAGGCGTAACCTTTAGCTTATTTAAAGTTCCCTAAACTACTTACACTAGTGATTTATGGATTTCTTATGAGTTAAAATCAAGCGAGTCTTGTTCCATGGTTGCGTTGTGTCTATTGTGTCAAGTGCAATTGTCCAAGCTATCCTAAACAAACAAAAAAAAAAACTGGCACTCAATAAAAATAAGTTAAGAATAAGAACTCAACATTCGATACAAATTAAAATATATTAGAATAAGACAAAATTTCAGAAAGTTTTTATCTGAAAGATACTTTTGTGTCGATATTAACAAATTGAACATAACTCGATTGCAGCGGGTGTACCACAAAAGATTTTGAATAATGAGTGAAAATATTGATCAACGTATTTGTGTTATTTTTCGTGTTGAACGAAGAACATGCTGGCACGTTCGGGTAATTCTGTTGAATGAAAGAGCAAGGCGAGACGATAACGGGAAAGGTTTTGAACACACGCTAGTCTTACTCCAATCGCAAATTAATTTCGGGAATCATCGGATTCTATTCAATCTCCACAGCTGACGAGATCGGGGCGACCATGTATTACATGTGAGAGCTAGATATAGTGGTGTTTGCCTCAAGACAGACCGCGTGGCGCAACAATATTCATTAAAAGTTCAAATAAGCTGTAAGAGCCAATCTATTGGACTCGAAGACAGTGCACTAATACTAAGAGGAAGAGTACCAAAAACCATTTTATTATTGCTCCAAGTTATTCTTATTATCCTCATCACATTTGGTCGGATTTGTAATTTGCTTTTTGGAATGATTGGTGGTGGACTCGACTGAATAATTACCAAGACCGACAACTATACAAATCGGTATCATAACAAAACTGTGACATACTTTCTACAGGTATACCAACAGGTTTGCCAACAGGATCTTCACTTCTGTATTTCCAATCTATGTGAGTTCCGATTTAAGTTCTGATCATACTGCTGTAATAGTCGTAGCGAAAATTGTATACAATGTAGACACTTATACTTTCCGAAAGGTATTGAGGAAACGAATACACCTTAACACGGATAAAGTTGACGATACTGTTTAAGTTTTCATCAGAAATATCAATGAGGCTGCTTTTCTCACGACATCAGCACCACCTCTACGAAATAATTGGACCGTGCAATTATATCAAACGTTTCAATATTCAAAAGCTTCTTCGAAAGTGGAAGATTAGTGAAAATCCGATAAACACACAATATTTCAATAAGGCAGAGATGTTATGCAACCAAGCGTTTGAGGAGGGAGCTATAAAGGACACTTTTATACTCGCGGACAAGCTTAATCAAAGATGGAAACAATGAATGGTGCAGATCAAATACAACCAAGGATAAATGATTTGCCAGTCATTGGAGGTTACAATTTTAGACTTTCGATACTACAAGAGTTGCTGCAATCAGTGAAGTATAGGAATTTCTAGAAGTAGTGTTCCTAATGAATTTGCCTTTACCAAATGTCAGTCCTGGGGTGAAAGCATATCCAAAAATTATATGCTGTTACCAACAATGAATTTTAACGCTCTGATTCGACACCAAAGCCTTGGAACTTTTTCATCGATAAGTCTGCTGCAAGTGTTCTACTAAAGTTTACTAAATATTAGTACTTGATAGATTACTTGATTTACTGGAACGATGTAGAGTTATGCCAGAACACTTATTTGACAACGCAGCCGATGCACTCTTCACAAGGTATTATCTAAATACACTAGTTGATTGGTTTAATAGTTGACACATTGTCCTTTGATAATAATAAATCAGCACATATAACTTTTTCTAAAAGAAGAGGCTACTGTCACGCAGTCACAGAAGCCGCAGTTGTCAAGTACCTCATAGCGCATTTAGACAGAGGTCTCACCTGGACCAAAAACATCATCGTCAAAGTAAAACATTGCCACATGAACATTAGAAAATCAGGCGAAAAAATATAATACTATCAAAGAACACCACTGAACTTCTTAATACATCAGTCTTAATTTATGGATTCATTTAAAGTTAAAAAAATACAAGATATCTCGAAGTTCCCTCTTGAATATTTTTTTTATCAAAATCAAACATATTTCTCCGAATTTTTTGTTGTTGCCACAGTTATTGTTGTTGTTGTTACTCTTACGTTGGATGCCCGCAGTTTTAACTAAATTCGTTGTCACTACCTTTTTTTTGTGGAAAATGTTTCCCCAGCTGTTATTAGATTAAACAATAAACATTAATTTATTTAGTATACGCCCCGTGGGCGTGAGCACCAAAAGCAACAAAACAAACGACAAATCGTTTAAGCCAAAAGCATTTACGAAACGTTTAAGTGTTAAAACATATATAAATATTTATACAAATAAATTTAAACAATTTATTGTGTCATTTAGTTTTATTAGTTGACTAAATTTTTCCAAACATTCCAAAAAAAATTCAGATACAAATGTATTAAATGATGTTGTTGATGATGCGCCATCATATTATAAACTCCGCCTGTTTTGAGCGCAGATTCATTAATTTGAATTTGTTAAATGTGTTGAATAAAAAAATCCAAAACTAATGAAACTCGTGCTGTTTTGGGTCAACACACACAGACAGACAGACAGTCAGACGGACAGCTTACACGACATATTGAAATAAACGAAACTGTAGCATAAATTAAGATACAATTTGTACTGATACGAAGCAAACAAAAGACCATAGAATGTTGAAAGTCTTTATGTATAAACAAAATCAAACAACAAAGCAAGCAGCTATCTTCGCTGAGAGAAAACAGACGTAAAACAAATTAAAAAGTATTAGAAGCGTTAATCTCGTTTATAACGCCTCAGGGGTGGAGTCTCGTGCATAAGGCACCAACGAACGATCGTTGAACGTTTGAATTAACAAAAAAAAAAGAAGAAAAAAAAAACACGCTTAAACAATATTAGATTAATTTAAATATAAATACTTATATGTAAATATATTTCTCTCTCTGACGATTTGGTATGCTGTGCAGCATTCATGCGACGCACTCAAGCGATTAATTAAAGACTCATTAGGAATTTGTTAAACTCAGGCGATTAATTAAAAGTTTGTTAATTCAAATCAAACAAAAGATCAGTCAAAACGCTAGTATCTAAAGGTATTCATATTAAATTGTCAATACTTGTACGCTTTCGTATGCTTAAATGTGCGCAATTAATTAAGAGAAATCATATGTTTTGTGAAGTCTAAGAGTAAGAATAAACAAAAGAGTTTAACAATAAAATTGCGCTTTGTCTTAAATGCCATTTAAACTCCATGAATTTGAAAAATTGTAGACATTTACGAACATGATTATGTGTGACAACAAAGCAGTTTAGCATTCACTTATGCAGTGTATTTTTTTCTATAAATAAATTAATTTATATTATACATGAGTTGAAATTTTTAATTAATTAAATAGTAAAGCCCATTGAAAGCTTCATTAGACAAAACAAATTATTCAAAGCTAAATAGAAAGCTCTTTCCGGTTTTATGATGAAGATATTTTGGTACGTGAAATAAGAATATTGTTATATGCGATTGGAAAAATTATTGGGAAAATACTTAGAAATTCCAAGTTAAAAAAAAAAACCATTAAAAAAAAATTGGTTTAAGCATATCTTTCCTATTTTTTGAAGTTTTAATAAATGTTTTTGTTTCTTTAATGCAAGATTCTGTGGACGAGGATCCCGATTATTAGGCCTTGTACCGAAGGTACCGGAGCCTAGGTTTCGTGCAAATGTATGTAACAGGTAGAAATAATGGTCGGAGACCCCCCAAAGTTACCCGCATTATGGTCAGGAGTGCTAGAGGAGTCGATATAGCCATGTCCGTCTGTCCGAGATCCGTCCGTCTCATATGAGACGGACGGATCTCGGACCAACGGTAATAGATAGAGACTTCGTGTTTTTTGCATTCGACTAGCTCTGCTCCGGAATTTTACATGTTTATTTTAAAATTTTGCCCCTCCCCCCTTCCCCATAAAATCACCCCCAAGGCAAAATATTTCTTCGACACAAAAAAAAGGAAGTATGCCAGTATAGAGATAACGTCCCTCTAAGTCAAAATCCAAAAAGTTCATCAAAATTCGGATAATAAATGATGATTTTATAAGCAATTGAATTAGAACGACCCCCTTTTCTTTTCATACATAAAAAATTGGGCTTCAGTATCTCTATGAGACATAAGTTAGTTAGATATTTTTATACCCTGCCCTTAAATAATAAATGTGTGTAATGTGCAGAAGGGAGCATTGGAAAACCTATTAAGTATTAATAGATCACCAGTTATAAAAGTTGAGTCAATATAGTTAATATCACCTGTCTTTCTGTCCGTTCGTCCACCCAACATTCCTATTTGTGAACAGGAAGATCTAAAAAATAGAGTCTGCAAATGTTGAACCACGCTCACAACGCCCATCACATTGCTATATCTCCGATCTTTATCCACATTTCTTTGAATAAATTTTACTTATTTTTAATTAAGTAAAATTATTACAAAACTTGTTTTAAATAGAAAAGGGTGTTTCAGTGTCGTGATTTGTTAATTGTGTTACCCTGTACCCAACCTTCAACTAAACGTAGGTAGCAGCCCACCACGAGCAGGTTGCCAGCAATATCAACGTAATGCCCTCAATACCCAATGGAATGACAACATCAATGGAGACTATGCCCAGAATGCACTTTGAGCCTCCATTAAGTTGCTAATTGACACTATTAAAGGTTTCATGGAAAAGCACAAACAAATGCTGGATATGCAAAGCCGAATTCCGGATATGCTCAATTAACTTCATAGTTTATAGTTTGGATCGCTAACAGCGTTTCTATTAAAATACGCGAAATTGAATGCTTCGCGCAACTGTAACAACATCACAACAACATAATTCTTCTCAACGAAACTCGTTTACTAGGAAAATCGACCCAGAAACTTTACACGCATATAGCTCATACCCTGACACTCACCCAACTGAACTTATGGCAAATATTTTGCTGACGTTTTTATTAAAGACAAAATCTTACACTTTTACACCCTCAGCATGTGTTACCACAGACCATGGTAAAATTGAGTTCGGTTCATTCTACTGCTGATTGGCTCCATTATTGACAACACAACTACTTTTAAAAAAATTTGAAGGAAGTTTCCTTACTTGTGGCGACTGAAATGTCGAGCATTGACTTTAGGGTGACAATCGAAGTAAAAAAAGAACATATTTACATGTAGAATCATGTGTGAGCTTTCGAATTACATCTCAAATACGGAATGCACTCACAGCGATAAAAAACTGACTTTCGTATGCGGAATTGGCAGACGGTAATCAGAAATCAACAACAACATCAAGAAACGTTGCACCCTCGTCTACAATGACAACCTCACCGCAACACACCAATCCAAATTCCATGCCCAGATTTTGCGGAGATTTTTTTTTAATTTCAAAAGGTATTATCAGGGCACAGGATGCCCTTTGATACAGCTAGTATAAATCTATACATATAATAAAATCGTAGACAAGTTTTTGATCATTTGTGCGCACATCACTCCTAAACCGCAGAACCAATTTGCATGATTTTTGGTATAGAAATAGATGGGACATTGGGAAAGAACATAGGCTACTATTTGTTAAAGTCGGAGGCGGCGATACTTCATCACCATATAAGCGATAAACAACATTGATCATTTCTTTGCATCCATTTTAGGTATACATGTTAATGGGTTCAGAATAAGTAATCCTATTAATTTTGGTCTGAATTCGATGGGGCGATACTCTTCCTCCAGTGATATACTAAATGTATCATATCTTTGCATGCGTTTGAGGTACAAATATGAAATTTGGCTTAATGGGTTCGGGTGAAGTAAGTTCCATTGGACTAGTTTGAACAGTTTTGCTTTACTTGATGTGGGCGAAGCGGGAAGGGTTCAGCAATTATAACAATTTGTTGTAAAATAACAAAAAGATTCTTTTTACTTTTCATTTTTGGATTCCATTTGTTGGTGTCAGTGGCAGAGCCGAAAGTATACCGTTCAAGGTTTCGATGTTAATTAGTGAGGTGACTAAGTGAATTGACTGAGTCAGTGCCAGTGCTGTGTCAAGCTCAAAGATAAGATGCTCAAAGCGACAACTTTTTAACTTCATTATAGATTATGTCCAGTGGGTTTGACACCATATCTCCATGTTGGTGCGACAATTTTCTGGTAAACTGTCAAGAAAGATTTCGCCAATAAAGATTCGGGGCAGCTTTGTTAAATGGGCTCGACAGGTATTTACGACTGTAGTGATGTGGTCCATGAGAGTTAATCTACTGTCCAGAAGGAGAAACAAGTATTTCACCTTGTTTTCGCATTGCTGCAAAAGCGAGTTAATTTGCCAAAGTTGACATAAATTCTCTCTTTAGGGTAGGGAAAGTGTTGCACAATTATTAGGGCTTTTAGAATAAGTACGATAAAAAGGAAAATAGGCATAGCCTTCAGCGTTCCTTTGACTTTCAGCGTGTATTATTTGCTTTGACTCTCGATGGTTAATGGCTTTAAACGCTCCGCACCAACTACTGGTCTATTTTGTATACTTTGTTTCATATTCTGGTCCCCACTTATAGGCCTTATGCCCGTACAAGAGCCATTTAGGGTTTGCAAACTGGCGGCACCGATGCAAGATGTCGCCTCTCCTATCAGGGATATCGAGACGGTCGTATTCGGTGCAAAAAAGCATAAACTTTGCTAACCAAAATGATACTGAAATCATCAAAAGATCAAGACAATTATCTAACTACATACACCAACAATTTAATAAGTTTAAACAATCTCGTTATTCAACAACAAAATTGTTGGCATCTAAATTTGGCGATTTAAAATCTATTCATTCTATTCTACAAATGACCGCAATCACATGAAAGATAAGTTTAAGTCACATCTTATAAAAATATGGCATTAAGACGTTAAATTTTTAATTGCAGGTGCTATAAACTAGCGTTTGACACTGTATGAGAGCCAAATGCTGACGTATTTCGTCTTTTCAACTCTAAAAAATTTTAACATCTTATACCCTAACGACCCTATATATATTCCGCCACTCGATAAGAGAACACTACTAGTACTAGTACGTTGAACCTGTATCTTACAAATGCACCTCATCTGACCACTTTCGAATGGTGGTCAAACTTTCATTTGGTATCTCATTATCGAAGAAAATTCGCACACTTTTTATCAAAGCAAAATGACAGCATTTTTAAAAATTTACTTAATGCTGAACATGTGCCAGAAGATGTTTCGCCACCTTCAACACAAAACATTGATATCATGCTAGACTATTTTACAGAAATGGTGAATAGTGCTACGCGCTTAACAATTCCCCGTATTCATGAATACGTTACACGTACTAAAATTCCAAATAACATTCTGGAGTTATTTAAAATTAGAAATGTCAGTCGGAAAGAATGGATTAAATGATAGAATACGTTCCGAAATTTCACCTGATCTGGAACAACAAACTACATAGGCTAGAAGCTTATTCTAAACCATTTTGGAACATCACCAATAGAAGAAGCATTTCATTCCATTTCTCTATGATAATGAAAAAGGACATACCTCTAGTGAAACATAGGCCAACATTCTGGGCGACACCTTTCAATATAAACTTCATCTCAATACGTTTGTGCAGATCTGGAGATAGTACACCAAGAAGTGGTATAAAAAAGACACATCTGCTGAAATGAATTCGATACTAAAATCACTTAAAATCAAAAAAGTACCAGGACTTACTGTCAAGTGTAATATATACCAACATGCGGGGCTACTTTTCTTGCAGGATTATTAAATACATAATTGGATACTTTCCATAAATTTGGAAGGAACAGGGTAGGAAATGGGTTTTACCTGTAAAAAAAATATTTTGGTATATTGAAAATTTTAAACATAACCACGTTATCTACTCGACTTGGCCAACAACCTTTACCTAGGTCTTATCAAAAATAGTTTCAAAAAGTCTAATTTTGTAGCACTGTGTTATGTTTCATCTTTTGTTTTTCGATTCTCCTAGTAGCCTTTCATAAAAAGATGCATTGGAATCCACGTTTTACCGCTTTTGGTCGAAAAATCTATTGCACTGTTCTAGATACTCATCTTTGAGATATATCCCAAGGGTGTTGTATTACCTTACGCGGCTTTTTGTTCTAACCTATTGAACCTCGTACGTCAGAAGGAAAGTGAGAGGATTTATTCATTTCTCTTTAAATTAATTTCATTTTGTTTATCAAGACGAAATAGTATTTTTGATATTAAAAATACTTCCTCTATAAAACTGCATGAATTCCCAACAAAAATTAAATCAAATTTCACTAAATTGATACGAAATATGTTCACGTTTAATGGCATCTGTTGCAATCTATCTGCGAAAATAAAAGAAGTCACACAAATGACTTTTTTCGATGCGATTTATAAATCTTCTTTTTTATTTTTTTTTTATTTTGTTAATTTAAAAATCAAGTCGATAACTGCAACTTAAAGTGTTCAAATTAATTTAAACGGATTATATCTTATACGAGTTTGTATACAATACTAAGCCAATGAATGTATGTATCTGTATCTGTTGTAAGCAAATGTTTGAGATGCAGATAAGAAACATCTCGCGCACATGAATGAGTGAATGAATGAAAGAAAAATATGCATAATAATATGAAATGCATGTGGGTTGCGCGGAACCAGAAGTGGAGAAGATTTGCACAAAAAAAAAATCTGAAAATAAAAAGAAACTTCATTCGAAAAGCATTCAAAGCGCGTAAGAAATGCGCGTCATTAGCACATTTGGTGTGCGGCATAAATCGCTCATCGATCATCGATGCAACTTGATGCTGCTGCCGTTGCATAAAGATGCACACTGCTGATCTTGCTGACTCTGCAGAGATCATGATGACGATTGAAAGATTTACAGCAGACATTTGAGATTGGCTGTTTTGCTTTTCATTTTATGGCTGATAACTTTGTTAGCTGATTTCGCTTGCAGTCAAAGATATTTTTGTTATATCTTTTGGCCTGTAAGATAAATTGACTACTTTGCATTTGAAAAATTGTTGAAAATTAAATTTAAATTAAGTTTTAAGCTGTAGTTGGCTTAATGGAGTGTGTGTGTATGTGGCTTTTTTGTTTAATTTTTGGATTTGCCTAGCAGCAAATTTTTGTGCTGTTTTACTTTAATTTCACTTCGACAAGTTTCACTTTGTAATAAAATTCAAGCCTTCACAGCTTCATCAGCGCAAGTTTATTACAAAATTTAATTGGCAATTAAAAATTACGCACTCACCGCCCCATTTTTGCATGATTCATGCTGCAGGTACGGCATCTAAAGGGTGATTTTTGTGAATGATAAAACTTTTAGTAGGGTGCATAACTTTCAAACTGTGCTTCTATTTTTAAGAGTACTTTGAAATATATGTTTCATATTTTTATTTGACAAATTATCATAAATAAATAATAACCAAAGAAATGAGTTCATGACTTGCTTCGGATGTTCGAAGTTGGAACATACGATTCTTGAGATTCAATTATAATTTTAGGCAGTAAGAATGCTGCTGACGTGAGTTCGCGATTTCGAAATATCTGACCTACTTTCTCATTTAGCTATACTTGTATGAAATTGCGTTATTGTGGGAGTGGCATTTATACATTCAACAAATCTAAAAATCCAAGTTAGGTTGTTTTATCCCAATTGAACGAAATATGAAAAAGGAGACATTTTTCGAAAAGACATGCACCCGTATTTCTATTCAATTGACACAGATTTTCAAGCCCATACATAACCATGCTCATCTAACATTTTCCGATCGAGCTCTGAAGCAAATTTTGACCAAAAAAAAAAACCTTTCATCTTCAGTGATGAAATATATTTTTTGTTGAACAACTTAAAAGAAATAATTCCCTCATTATGGAAGAGAGTAATTCACATCAGTATCAATAGTTAATTGCAACCGGAAAAGCTTACATCATGGTGTTGATTTCGTTCATCAAACACCTTCTTAAACAAGAAATTGGGTGTTACATTAGAGTTTTTGCATAGAAAGTTCCCAGAAGAGGCAATGGGCAATACCCGCCAAGGTAGTGTGGTTTATAGTACTTCGAATCTATTCTCTGCATGAAATTCTCTAGTTTTTTGTCAAGAAATGAACAAGAATTGAACAAGTTGAGAACAATAATAATGAAACCAGTGGCAAAATCCATTCCGACTTATAAAACAGAGCCATACAAATTCGTGTATCTCGGATTGAGTTCAGTGGACATTTGAATGATATTATTTTCAAGACATAATGGTATTAAAAGTACTCTTAACCTCTTACACACAACACTTTCAAATTTTAAACACTCTTATCAAAGGTCTCAGTAGACAAAGCTATTTATTTAAGGTATGTTCTTAGGTAAATCTAAGATGTCTTGGGAAGATAACTTTGGGAAGTTATTGAGTACACTCCCGCGAAGAGTAAAGGCATAATACATCTATCCTTAAATATGATATTCGCGATCCGGAATTCTCAAAACTTTATGAGAATTATAATTCACATAATTCTCAGAATAATGCCGATCATTATCAAATAGAAATTTAATAAACTTCACATGAATATCATATCAGTCTCCTGAAAAATATTTATGCTTTAGGTTTCGGTCTGTGATAGTGGGTGATTATGAAAGGCGGTTATCTAAGAGGTGTGACTGAGAGGGTGAGCGCCCAAGATGAAGAGTGCGATGAGTAGGTGAGAGTGATAGGGCTAATTTTTGGGCGGGTGGAATCATCAGTCTGAATTTATTCAAGGTTTATGTTCGTCGTTATGTAACGGTCAAGGGGGAACTCTAAATTGTATTAAAAGAAACTTTTTTCCATGCACGCCTTTAACCGGTGAATTGGCTACCTTGCAGCATCTCTCGATGCTGCATGTGGATATTTAATGTCAGAGGCACGCTTCGATTCAGATATTGATACACAATTTTAGTTGATTATAGACAAAATTTTATTAATTGCGAAAAATAAATATTCATAACGTTCACTTGGACCACCCTTTTTAATGGAGAACATTAAATATTCGGAGAAAATTTGAAAAAAATTGATTCTCGTTTGGGTTTACTAAGAATTTCAAGCGTTGTACTAGGCATTGAAGATATTTGTACAGAAATGATTCATTAACTGGGGTTCGATCTCACTCTCTCTCTCTCTCACACACTTTCTCTCCCTCTATCTCCTTCCATCTCTATATATCTTTTAAGTTATGACTATCTTCTCGGCAAGATGACCTAGTAACAAGTGGTCCATTAGGACTATTCTGTTTTAGCAGAACGAAGATTCTAAACTTATCGAACTTAAGCCAGAGTTAAGTCTTTCTTGAAGAACTAATGGCCAAACTTTCAATTGTATTATTTTAATGGAAATATCTGCCTTTGCTGATTATTTGGTTAATTTGATTTGATTATTGTTTTCTGGCCAGCTCTTCGTCGTTTATGTTATCCTGTACGCCGTTATTTTGTGGGGTCTACACTAGTTTCCATGCGAAAAGATCTGCAACTTCTCAATAATGCGAAGTGAATGACTCATTATACAAGCTTGACTAAGCTAAGATTACATTAGTTTGGTCCCGTATAATGCAATTATTTTACATAATAATGAGTATCTCCAGCCGAAAAAAACTTACTAAATTAAGGTGACAAAAGGTCTACCAATATTCCTGTTTAAATCAGTAAATCGTTAAAGTAAAAGTTTATTTATTTAAGTCGTAGCCATTTTCCCAATTTTAATGAAATAAAAATGAATTTGGGACAGTAGTAGTCATTGTGATGGGTGGAGATACTGGAGATACTAGTTTTCTGGGAGTACTAGTTTGAGTTCTGATCAATTTTTGCCTTATAGAGAGTTTAGTTCGGCTGAATCATCCAGTCCGCCTCCCTGAAGTGCGGCTGAGCCCAAAGAACTCGCATGGTTTTGAGAATGTCATGTTGTAGACTGCCTCATAAGCGCTTTCAAATCGTTTATTTTTGAAGAAACGCAATTTGAGGTCTATCTTTGAATAACTTTGTTTACCAAAAACTTTCCATGGTAGCACAAAATGTCTATTCTCCATAGTGTGTAATTTGAATATCCAAAAATTAAACAATTCAATAACTTTCAAAGAAACACCCTTTACAACAATCTTGCTGCATAATTTGCACACGATCTTATCAACAGGCATTGCTAATGATTCGCATTAATGATGTTGCTGTTTGCGCCCTGTTCTGCTTGGAAGTTGGAACCATCATCTTCTGCACTTTTTATACACAGACCTTGGGCGCAGATTTCCAGTAAGCTTATCAAATAATGCCATCAATCAGTGACCAACCATCTCGCTCTCTCTCACGTTCTTCGCTAGTTAACTCCGTCGGCTGTATGAAGAGTCCTTAATGCTGCTGTTGAATTTGCATATAAATTGCTGCTAATATCGTTTTATCAAGGCGAATACATCGCGCTATTTTAATTTTCCCAGGCATCATTTGCGCTGCCGATGACTTCGCATTTACTCGTACCAAACTACAACAATTTTAATTTTTCACTCATTTCACTAACTTGGCTTAAATGTGTTAATGTCTTCGGCTGCTCTCTGATGGCCGTTTTGGGTCGTTGCTGATGTTTGACATTTCTGACGAATTAATTTTCAGCTGCTGTCGAAGGCTTTTTCGATTTTCGTTGGCATTCTTTTATTTTTGGCTTATTGCCATTCTAGCCGCTGGACTTATTTTTCGATGCTGAATTTTTCAACATTATTTTCACGTGTCTTCGAGAAAATAAATGTTTCTGTAATTTTTCAAAAATACAAAATATGCAAATTGAGTTGTAAGTTTAAAATTCTTTGAGTGCGCCTCGAGTTATATTGTTCACAAGTGATTTCTAGACATAAGGTTAATTTAAGATGAAAAATCTACAAAGTTCGTTGTCTTTTGGAGTCTTTTGTTCTGTTTGTATATTACTAAAAAAATAAAGCAAAGAATTGTGTAGTTAATTAGTTGATATATTTCAATTAACTTATGGTAATAATAAAATTAGTTTGCTCTACATATTGAATAAATTAATACCCCACTATGGTATGTATGGGATGAATAAAGTATATGTAATCAGCATTATCCAGCAGACGGCAATAGCCCAAACATTTTGTAGATGCACTTGTCCCACTTGAGATATGGCGATCATTTGTAAAAGTTCACATTGGGAGGAAACTTTTCGACTGCCATTTACTTGGGAATTACCAAACGTCTGTCCGTAAGAACACTTATAGCTTGGGAAACCTCTGAATAGCCGTTCGGAGGTGAGCAAACTGTGAGAAGAAAACATACGATTACAAAGTCAAAACTGGGAAGGAAGGAAGGAACCTTTGGCCAAACCATCATAAGATTTAGCCTTCATAACGTTGATTTTAACTATGGAGAATAGCTACTCGGAACATGGTAGTTAGTTGTACCAGATTTCCACACATTAACATTCGCAATGCTACATGGCTGAGTCCAAATCAAATTACACGCAACCAAATTGATCATGTTTTGATTGACGGAAGGCACGCATCGAGCTTGTTGGACGTACGAACGTTACGTGTTCCCAAGATCGACTCGGACCGTCATCTATTCGCAGCCAAGATACTCACTAGGCTCATCGTGGTGCACGCCGCACGTCCCAACATGCAACGAATGCAATTACAATAGACACACTCTTCCGAGGAGAGGTCACCGTCTTCTCAAGATATACATATGTGAGCAGTGGAGACATATCACCAAATCCATGGATAGGTCTGCCAAGGAGGTCATTGGTTATACAAAACCTATGACAAATACTTGGTACGACGAGGAGTGTCGCAATCCTACTGCAGTGAAGAACTCTTCCTATGTTGAGATGTTATGTGACAATGAAACTCGAAAATGTTATGAAAATGTCAAGCGTCTGACTGAAGGTTTTACACCCGAAGTAACTTTCTGTAAAGTCAAGAGTGGAAATCTGGTTACAGAATCATTGAGATTATGGGGAAGTCATAAGCGATAAAGCGCTTATTATCGCCGATAGAGAAATGACATTGGAACCATCAGTTACCAATGGCACCAGTGTAGAGCCAACGAGTTCGATTCGGCTATTAAAAAGCTGTAAAATAACCAAGCAGCAGGTTCTGATGGGCTGCCAGCGGAGTTATTTAAGACCGGAGGCGAAAAGTTGGTTAAGAGTATGCACTAACTTTTATGCAAGATACAAGGTGAGTCTCAAAATTTCCCGAACTTTTGGAATAAAATGAAAGCTACAATAGATTTTTGAGTACTTGTTTCTTATTATTGAAATTAATCTCCCTCCAACTGAATACACTTATGAGCTCGATTTCAATGGTATCCACATCAGCATAGCGACACCTTTTCATGGATAATCTTTGCTTGCCGAACAGAAAAAGCTCACATGGTGCCAAATCAGGCGAATACGGCAGGTGTTTCTTCGCGATATTTTGGCCGAATACGACAGATACGACGGAGAAAATGCCTCATAACACCAAGATAAAATGGCCTATTAAAGGTTTGGACCGGTGGAACGAACTCTTGGTGACTAATGCCCTTCGAATCCTAAAAACAAATCATTGTCTTCACTTTTGACTTTTCCAAACGTAATTTTTTTGGATTTTGGCTCACCGGGCGGCTTCCATTCGGCACTTTAACGCTTAGTTTCAGGGTAGTATTAAAAACGCCATGTCTGGTCACCAGTAACAATGTTCAAAAGGCTATTTATATCCTTTTTGGATCTTTAATGATGACTTTTGAATATTGAATCCGAAGCGCCTTTTCCTCGTCTTTGATGCGGAACAAATTGTGCACACACTTTCTTAAAGCCCAAATGTTCGACCAAAATGCGATGATTGAGTCTTTGGGCAATCCCAATTTCGATTCCATGAACCGCAATGACGATTTCGGCTCATTCTTGATGAATTCACGGACCATTTTGATGTTTTGTTCGTTTACTGAAGATTTCGGCCGGCCCGAACTTTCGTCGTCATTCAAGTCTTCCCGTCGTAAATAGTGGTAATAGATGGACAGTTATTCCCATAAACTTGTTTCATCGATATCCAACGCAGATCCTCGATAAGAGGTGGCGCAACCAGAAAATGCCCTGGAAAAAAGGTTCTCGAAATTTTGAGACACACCTTGTGTAGTCAGATGAATGCATACTCAACGTCAGGTCAGGCATCTCAGTGTTCTTTGTCCGATCTGTTTGTGTAAACTTCTGCGGAATATGTCCTTTCAATACCCATTCACAGATTAGGCAATATCAGTGTAGCTTCAGAACAAATAGGTTAACTAGTTACCAAATAGTTGCATTACGACTTATGCTGGAAAAGACCCGTGAGAATTTTGGGGAAAAGAAGGCACTTCTCAACGAAACAGAACGGGTACAATCTTTTTGATTTAAATTAAAATCTTTTTGAATTAAATTAAAATCTTTTTGAATTAAATTAAAATCGGTGAAATATCTTTAAAAATTGTTATAAAAACATTAAAGAGTATTATATATTAATTATTCCACAATAATAAGAACACTTGAAGAAATACACAATCAAATAAACCATCAAATTTATTAATTAAATTCGATCAAATATTTCAACGAAACAACAAGGGGTCTTCTTTGGAAGTGTCGTGCGTCATCTGGAAGACCATCTGAACTGCATCGTAAATCGCCTGTTATAATTCCCTTTTTTCACATGTAAGTCATAAATCTTTAATTACAATTTTGATCGCAACGAACGCCTCCGCCGTTCCTATCACGAAGTAAATTGAACGCTCTGCCGTTCCATTTACGTCTCTCACCGAATGCTTCAGCCATTCCAAAACGAACGCCTCAGCAGTTCTTTGTCATTAGTTGACCCATTCACAAAGATTTTTCTTAGCGGAAAGAAACGTAACACCACAGAGAAGAAGGGTAATGACGTGTATACTTGAGATTTCGTCACCACTGCACGTTGCCATTGGGACCTTGTCTAAGATATTCAGTGTTGGCACCACATCCTTCACCACTTGGTCGAGCTCTGATCTTCACAATCGATCCGTATAAAACCCGACCTGAAGTGAATGCTGTTAAAACCTAGCTGCTCTGACCAGCCTCGCTTTATAGCTGCGATAAGAGCACTTATCGCAGGAGAAAGAATGACTTCCGGATAAAAGCGTGGAAAAACTGCGATTTTACGGCTCTAGACATAGCTAGGTATTGTGCAGCATGGCCGCGATATTTTTTCGGTGTTGCAGTTTGGACAGCTCTTAGGCTTTGTCCGCTAACAAGCCCTTTGTGACAGTGTGATCCCACTTGTCAGCTAGTTGACAGTGTCCCGCATTAATTTGTTGATTTTGGTGAAGTACACCCTCACGAGTGTAGGGGTGTTGAGGTTGACCGTATCATAGCCCCCAGTTACACGGCAAGGCCTTAATTACTCTCCGAGGCGGCCAGGTATCAGCGAGCGGCTTGCGAATACAGAGCATACCACCCCGCTTATTGTCCGGGGATCTTTATTCGCTATCGCTTATTCAAGAGCTAACCACAGTCCAAGCTTGATCTTCAGTACGTCTTAGTACAGGATTAGCCTGTTCCAAGTTTACACACTGTCGTTCGGTACGGTATGGTCGTACGCTATCCACAAATAACAAATTTCCTTCCGTGATTGTAGAATCTTCTCGATTTGATAATAGCACGACACGGCAGAAATAATAGCTATATATAACGCTGTCAAATTTCAAAGAACTTAGGCGGCGTTTTTTTTTATAAACAAATGCGCGACAATTGATGAAACAAATTGAGATGTTTTAAACCCGAAGTAACTTTCTGTAAAGTCGTCCCAAATTCAGCTGTTTAAATAATTTTCCGTTACTTAGCTTAAAATTTCCGTTAACAGATGGCGCAGGATGCGGTACTTTCGTTAAGTGGTCATGCGAACGGGGTGACGGGGTGGTGTGTCCACTGGATAAATAAAATAAAATTAAAGCCATAATACCGATAAATTCGCCCTTTCTTACGAACGTGATGACCTTTTTGCCGTTAGGTTATGTTGGTCATGTGTCGCTCTATCCGCCCATATGTTATTATGGGTCTGACCATTGTGAGGTACATCCATTTCATTATTTTGGGGGTACACCCCCAGTTCTTACCTGCAATGACTCTGCAGGTCATCATTGCCATTGTAGCTTTCTTTACTACGTATACTAAGTGAGTTTTCCATGTGGTACGCTTGTCGAATATTACTCCTAGGTATTTTACCTCCTTGGAGAATTCGATCAGCGAGCGTGCCATTCACCCATATTGGCTTGAGTAACTTCATCTTATACTTCCTAGAGACAGGAACGATAGTAGTTTTAGATGGGTTAATACTCAGTCCTACCTTAGAGCACCAAGATCTTGTGATGTTGATGCTCATCTTAATTTGGTCACATAGTGTGTCTTCATGCTTCCCCATGCAGATAATAACTATGTCGTCCGCATAGCCTTGACATTTGATGCCATTATCTGTAAGGAGCTCTAATAATTCATCCACTACGAGACACCACAGAAGAGGTGATAAAACACCCCCTGTGGGCATCCTTTCGTGGTTTTGACTACAATTTTTTTATCAGGTAGGTTGGTCTCAACTAGTCTTGAGCCCAGTAGTTGTACTAACCATCTGATGAGGTAAGGATCTATACTCCTATTGTTTAGTGCTTTTGCTACTTCCGTGTGTGATGTATTATCAAAGGCACCTTCGATGTCCATGAAGGCACAAATGGCTGTTCCTTTGTCCTTTACGGCTTTACCAATGAGGGTGTCTAGCTGGTATAGGGCAGTTTCAGTAGATCTGCCAGACCTGTATGCATGTTGATTCTTATGGAGTGGTTCTTTAATCAGGTAAGTGGTCCTTATGTGGTTATCCACTAGCTTTTCTAATGTCTTCAGCACAAATGAGGTAATGCTTATTGCTCTGAAGGACTTAGGTGAGAAGGGGTCTTTCTTGCCCGCCTTCGGGATAGACACCACCTTTGCTTTTCTCCAGCACATAGGTATATAACCGAGCGCCAGGCTACTTCTAAACATTTTCAGCATTGGCCCTATTAGAAGGTCTAGTCCCCTCTGTAGCAATGCTGGGAATATTT